>JAODAL010019589.1:0-71631 GCA_025379985.1 Phyllomedusa bahiana
AACGCCCCCGGGAGTTGGGGGGCGCCCCGGGCTTTGGGGATATTTAGGGGCCCCCCCGGGGTTTTTGGGACTGATGGGGGCCCCGGTTTGGTGATGATGAGGGCCCCCCGGCTTGGTGACTGATGGGGGGCCCCCCGGGCTTTGGTGATGATGGGGGGCCCCCCGGGTTTTTTGGGGGATGATGAGGGGCCCCGGCTTTGGTGACTGATGAGGGCGCCCCGGCTTTGGTGACTGATGAGGGCGCCCCGGCTTTGGTGACTGATGAGGGCGCCCCGGCTTTGGTGACTGATGAGGGCGCCCCGGCTTTGGTGACTGATGAGGGCGCCCCGGCTTTGGTGACTGATGAGGGCGCCCCGGCTTTGGTGACTGATGAGGGCGCCCCGGCTTTGGTGACTGATGAGGGCGCCCCGTCTTTGGTGACTGATGAGGGCGCCCCGGCTTTGGTGACTGATGAGGGCGACCCGGCTTTGGTGACTGATGAGGGCGCGCTCCTTCCAGAGACATCTCGTTTTGCTTTTTTTTTTTAAGTGAAGAAGTATATTTCTTACTTTCTGAATGAATTAGAAAACAGGAAACCAGGTTTGTGCAAAAGTATCGGCGCCTTTACAGTTTCTGTGAAAAAATTTGGAAGGTTTCATAACTTTACTAAAGGGGACAACAGGAGAAAAGAATAGAATGTGCTACGCAGGGGCCTGTCCGCAGGGGCGGGGCATGGTATGTAAATATATGTGTCATGCTCCTCCCCTTTGGCTCCTGCAATAAGAAGTTAAAGGGGTTTTCTCATTTCAAAGATCATAGTTCAACAGGTGGGGACGAAAAATCTAAGCTTGTCGGCCCTTGGTTACCATAAGCAGAGTGCTATTGTTTAAGAGAATGGGCCGATTGTTTAATTCTTGTTAGTGAGAGAGAGCTCCGGTCGGGTTACACCCAGGTCCTGCCTACAGTCGAATTCGGGAACGCTCGTGAGATGGAGGAGCTGAGGAGAGGAAGAGAGAGAGAATATGAATGCATTGACGTGCGGGGTTTGCTGCGTTCACTGACAGCGATCATAGGTCCTGCAGCAGAGAGAGAGATCATGTGCAGTCCCATGTAAACACAAGCAGATAAAGCATATAGTTTTGTTCTGCAGATCTGTAGAGGTCAGAGGTGTAATAACCTGCAGGATATATCACTGTGTGTGAGAGATAAAGAGACAGAAAAAGAAAATCACCCATCTTTCCCAGAGTCCTGAATGTCAGATGCCCATTCTAGTTACAAAGTATGTAGAGAGAGCAAGAAATGTGGATATACACTATGGAGTTACACTTAGCTTTTCACTTCTAATGATTCCAATGACAGCGGAGAACCTCTCCCTTCCCCCGCTCACACAGAATGAATTCTCAAGCGCGCACTTGGGGCGTGACTGCAGAGATTGAAGATAGTCCCTGCTGGGAGGAGAAACACGATCCTCCGTTTCATAAGCTCTGCTTAACAACCAGTATAAACGGCTGCCAAATGATGAAACGAGACAACCCCTTTAAGTTAGTTCCCTATAGAGGTCCCTAATTCTAATTAGAGAGTCTTAGAACATGTCATGTGATAAGGGGGCACAGACTTTTGCATAAGATGGTAAAAAACAAGATATAAACTGACAGTGTCCTTGTACAGGCTCTTGATCTTATAAAAACATATAAAGATTGGGATGAGCCCCTCAAAATGGCCACCCCCCCCCCCACCCAGCCTCTTAGACACAAGGGTCCTCTAGTTTCTTAGAACTTAGAATTTTAAGGAAGTCAAGTGACCTTTTTGACTCTTCTGATTGGTTGACAGGGGTCATATAGAAGGGGCAAATGTGAGAGGTTCTGTCCAGCCTCCTGGTGGGCACTAGTGGGGGAAGGTGTCACAGTGACCTCCAGGTCAGTGGCCATCTCTCATCTCTGGTGACAGCTTCCTACTACAGCATATGAGTCATTCAGGGACCCCAAAAAGTGCACCCCCAAGCTCCAGCTCCATAGACAACATCCCCAGTCCCAGTGCAAGAGCTATTGTTCTGCAAAGTGAATGTCACTGGGCAATAATAAATGACATAGTCCATGGAGGGCTGGGCCCTCGGTCATCTGCCACAGTGGTTGCTGGAGTAGAGGGGCCACACGATATCCGGACCAGTATAATCCCATTAGCTGTGGTCAGAGTGGTCTCACCAAGACCCCATAACCAAACTGTATGCAGATCCTATATGTCATGATGTCACTGCCAGGTAGGTGCAGTCCATCCCCTGTATGGTGTGATGTCATCATATATAGTGATGTCATTGCCAGGTAGGTGCAGTCCATCCCATATATGGTGTGATGTCATCAGGGATGGTGATGTCATTGCCAGGTAAGTGCAGTCCATCCCCTGTATGGTGTGATGTCATCATATATAGGAAATTTTAATTTCCAGGTTTGGTTTAGTCCATCCCCCTTTATGGTTGGGGGAAGTCCAAATAAGGTGAAGTCACTACCCGGAGGTGCAGTCCAAACCCCTGTATGGTTTTGGATGTCCCTCAAATATAGTGGTCATTGCCAGGTAGGTTTCGTCCCATCCCCTGTATGGGGTGATGTCCCCATATTGGTATGTCACTAAACCCGGGAGGTTCATCCATCCCCCTGTAAAGGTGTGATGTCATCATTATATGAATCAAAGCCAGGGGAGGGCAGTCCATCCCAATTTTAAAAGGGTGATTTTCCCTCAGGGGTGGTTATTTCATTGCCCCCCCCCCCCGGGAGGTGCAGGGCCATCCCATAAATTTGGGGGTGATTCATCAGGGGTGGGGGATGTCCCTTCCAGGGTAGGTGCTTTCCCTCCCCCTATATGGGTTTGATGCATCAGGGATGGTGATGTCATTGCCAGCTGGGGGCATCCTTTTCCCCGTATTTGGATGTCCCTCAGGGATGGTGATGTTTCCATTGCCCGTGGGGCTTTCCCTCCCCCAAAATTTGGGGGTATGTCATCAGGGGATGGTGGGTGCATTTCCCCGGGTGCATTCCCTCCCCCGAAAAACATGGTCCAGGTGGTTAAGTGGGTCGGGGTTGGCCCTAGCGTTGTCCTGTGTGGGCCCTTTGACTGGGCCTTTTGGGGCCCAATTGGACCCTTTCAGGAACCTTTGGGTCCTCCGTCCCTTTTGCAAAGGCAGCCTCCTCTTTCATCACGTGAGTTTTGTGCATCTTTCGGTGGATTAACTTCTCCACCGTCTCCGCTCCAAAGGGTTTTAAAGGGGCCATGGCGAGCCAGGGAAAACCGAAATGTACCCCAAGCGGCCAGGGTCCGGTAGATGCCCGAGTTTGCTTGCTGGATCTTTTCCTGGTGAAAGAAAAAGAACGTCTCATAATCCTTCTACATATGACAAAAAAAACTGGGTAAAGAAGGGCTTTATACTCCAGTCCCCCATCCAAAGCGGGAAAAAACAATTAAAGGTTTTTGCTTAGAAATTTTAGGGTATTTGGTTTTAAAAACCCAAAACTCTACTGGCTGACAGGGGAGCAAGGGAAACCACCGGTGGGTCCCATTGCATGATGGGCCCCATTACCTGGTACAGTCAGGGATACTTATCAGGAGAAAAGGCAGAGAAAAAAGCAGAAAGCAAGGCCCTGTCAGTAAACTGTAGGGGCGGGGCCCCAAGGGTTCCCTTTCCCCTGGGGGGGGTTTCCCAAAAATTACCTCCCCCTGCGGGGGCCCAAAATCATCCCAGTGGTGGCCCCAAGAATTATCCCCACTGGTGGGCCCCAAGCATCACCTCCACTGGTGGGGCCCAAAAATCAACTCTACTGGTGGGACCCAAGAATCAACTCCACGGTGGGGACCCAAGAAACAAATCCACTGGTGGAACCCCCCAAAAATCAACTCCCTGGGGCCCCCAAAAAAAATCCCCACTGGTTTTTCCCCAAAATCAACCTCCACTTTGGCCCCCAAAACAGCTCCACTGGGGCCCCAAGAATCAACCCTAAAGGGTTGGGCCCAAGAATCAACTCCACTGGTTGGGGCCCAAAAATCAAATCCACTTGGGGGGGCCCAGAAAACATTTTTCACTGGGTTTTCCCCAAGAATAATCCCCCCTGGTTGGGGCCCCCAAAAAACACCTCCAATGGGGGCCCCCAAGAATCAACTCTACGGGGACCCAAGAATCAACCTACTTTGGGGGGACCCAAGAATCAACTCTAAATTTTGGGAAACCCAAAATCAAAATCCACTGGGGGGCCCCGGAATCAAATTTTCCCTGGGGCCCCAAAAATCAAACCCCCCGGGGGGGACCCCAATTAATCCCAAATCCACTGGTTTATCCCCCAAAAAAACATCTCCAGTTTGGGGGGCCCCAAAAATTAACTCCAAATGGGGGCCCCAAGAATCCCTCCACTGGTTGGCCCCCCAAAAATTTATCTCTACTGTGGCCCCAAGAATTTAACTCCAAATGGTGGCCCAAAGAAATCCCCCCTACTGGTGGCCCCAAGAAAACATCCACTCTGGTGGCCCCAGAAAACATTTCCACTTTGGGGGGCTCAAAGAACCCAAATCCATTGGGGGGTTTCCCAAAATCATCTCTACTGGTTGGGCCCCCTAATCAACTCCACTAGTGGCCCCAAGAATCAACTTCCCCTGGGGGGCCCAAAATCAACTCCACTGGTGGCCCAAGAATTAATTCCCCTGGTGGCCCAAGAATAACTCCACTGGTGGGCCCAAGAATCAACTACATGGTGGGCCCCCCCGAAAATCAACCACTGGTGGCTCCAAGACACCTACCCTGTGGCCCCAAGAATCATCCCTGTGGCCCCAAAATCACCCCCACTGGGCCCCAAAAATCAACTTCCAAATGGTGGGGCCCCAAGAATCCACTCCACTGGTGGCTCCAAAGAATTACTCCACTGGTGGCCCCAAGAATCATCTCCACTGTGCCCAGAATCCACCACTGGTGGGCTCAAGAATCAACCCATGGTGGCCCAAAATCAACCCCCACCCGTGGCCCCAAGAATCAACTCCACGTGGCCCCAAGAATCACCTACTAGTGGGCCCCAAAAACCACCCCCTGGTGGCCCAAGAATAACTCCACTGGTTTGGCCCCCAAGAACAACTTCCACTGGTGGGTCCCAAGAATACACTGGTGGGCCCCAAGAACCAAAATCCACTGGTGGGGCCCCCAAAAATAGCTCCACTGGTGGGCCCCAAGAAAAACTCCACTGGTGTGCCCCAAGAATACACTCCACTGGTGGCCCCAAGAGTCAACTCCACTGTGCCCCAAGAATCAACTCCACTGGTGGCCCCCCAAAAATCACTCAATTTGGTGGCCCCAAGAATAACTCCACTGGTGCCCAAGATCAACTCCACTGGTGGCCCCAAGAATCAACTCCACTGGTGGGCCCCAGAATCAAATCCACTGGTGGGCCCAAGAATCAACTCCACTGGGCCCCAAGAATCACTCAAATGGTGGCCCCCAAGAATAAACTCCATGGTGGCCCAAGAATACTCCAGGTGGGCCCCTAACACTCCACTGGGGGCTCCAAGAATCAACTCCACTGTGGGCCCCAAGAACAACTCCATGGGGGGGCCCCCAAGAATCAGCTCAATTTGGGGGGCCCCAAGAATCAGCTCCACGGGGTGGCCCCCAAGAATAAACTCCACGGTTGAGCCCCAAGAATAAAACTCCACTGGTGGCCCCAAAAAAACCCCACTGGTGGGGCCCCAAAAAATAAACTCCACTGGGGGTCCCAAGAATAAACCCACGGGCCCCCCAAAGGGGATCATCTCCCTTTGGGCCCCCCAAGGGTTTTCATCTCCACGGGGGGGGCCCCCAAAATCTAGGGGCATTTGGTTTGGGCCACAAAAAACAACTTCACTCGGGGCCCCCCGTAAACCTTCACTCTACAGGGGGTTTCCTCCCCCTTGGTTCCAACTTTTTGGCTACGAAAAAGTTGAAGAAATAAGGACCCACAAAAAAAAAGAATTTTTAATATAATATCAAACATTTTCCAGAATGCAAGACACCGAACAGTATTTTTACGGGAGCTCGTTGAATTTTGGCCCCAACTGCTGAAAATTTCCAGATAACAGGGGGCGGGAAATTATGAATCCCGCTCGGGGTTTGGGGACTGAGGTAACTCTCTGCGCCTATCTCACCAATCCTCTGGGGGCTACAGCTCTCCCCTCTGTCCTAATGAATTGTTACAATGTATCAGTGTGGAGGTTGTTTAGTATCATCTACACTGAATACATTAGTAACAAACCCTCAGCTGTGAGAAATATGGGGTCAGGACATATTTTCAACCTCTGAGTTAGACAGAAAGCCTTCTATTCCCAAAATGTAGGAAAACTTCGCAATTTTAATTTGGGGAATGAATAACAACAAACCCAAAGTCCTTGGGTTCCATATACGAATAATCATTGCCCCCTTACAAAGGAAATAACAGCTACAGCTCCAATTCATATACTCTAGTCACATCTAAAGCTGCAACATTCTGTAAGTGTGTGACATGACGTCTCCTTGCTGGATCAGTGTCCCTGCAGATTGCTGCGCTGGAGCAGTAGACTTTAGTGCAGGTTCTACCGGTTCATCGATGACATTTACCTAATACGTAATCTCCAAACCCGATGGTGCTGAGCGTAATGAAGGCGAAGTAGAAGCCCTCGCCGTAGTTTCCGCCTTTCCCCTACTTAAGATCAGGGGGGGAAAAACGAGGGAAAAGCACAGCCCCGGGGGGGGAACAGGGCCCCTGAACACCCATCACCTGGGGGGGGGGCAGAAACATACAGTCACCATCATCAACACCTCTGTGGAGCTATGTGTCTCCATGGTTACAGACCACAAACAAACCCTGAACCAGTTCCCAATCCCTCGTCTCCTCTATAATTGCCATAGGTTCTTGAGACGAGGGGCAAGTATCATCCCCCCAAATGTGCAGTGACCCCTGTAGAGAAGGTCTCCCATGGGGGGAAAATAGGCAATATAACTGGGCAACTCACCCCGAGCCCGTCGGTTTCCCGCCTGAGCGGGGAGGGGATGAGAAAGGTTTCAACTTTTTTTTCCGATTTATTGAGAACCCACGTTAAGGGGGGGCCGAAGAGGGGGAGAAACCAGAAACCCCCCCGTCTGCTCGGGTACAAGTTTCCGTAAAACCCGAGGAGGGAAGGCGATTAGTACAGACGTCAAAATCAATGAGTCCTCTGGACCAATGGGGTAATAATGGGTTAATGCGTCGTGTGAAGAGGCGGAAATGTATTTCTGTAAAGAGTGTAAATATGGAACTGGTGCAGCTGGAAAGGAGTAATATGCATTAGTATAGGAATGTACAGGGTGGGCCATTTATATGGATACACCTAAATAAAATGGGAATGGCTGGGGGATATCAACTTCCGTTTGTGCCATAATATTGGGGGGGGGGAAATTTTTTTAAGATGGTTTGACAATGGCGGCCATTTTGAAGTCAGCCATTTTGGATCCAACTTTATTTTTTCTAATGGGAAGAGGGTCATGTAACACCTCAAACTTATTGAGCATTTCACAAGAAAAACAATGTTGTGCTTGGTTTTAATATAACATGGAACACATTTTATAAGTGGTCATAAACTTGTAAATAGCTCATGAAAGAATAAAGTTACGTTAAAACCGAGCACATCATTGTTTTTCTTGTGAAATTCCCAATAAGTTTGAGGTGTTACATGACCCTCTTCCCATTAGAAAAAATAAAGTTGGATCCAAAAGGGCTGACATTCAAAATGGCCCCCAAAGGCAACATCCATCTTGAAAAGTTTTCCCCCCCCCATATACTAATTTGCCACAAACAGGAAGTTGATATCACCAACCATTCCCATTTTATTTAGGTGTATCCATATAAATGGCCCACCCTGTATATGTGTGTAACAGAACTGTAGAGATTTGTGCTTAGCCATTAGGGGTTAACTGAGCTCAGACTGGGGGGGGCAGTGCCGCTGGGCAGGCAGCCAATCAGTGAGCTGACGGGGGAGGAGATAGAGAAGGTTCCACAGTTATAAGTCATAGTCTGTCAGCTCCCAGTTCAGTTCTAGTTGAGTGTGGAAGCAGTTTGAAGTAGAGTTCCAGCATAAAGAGTGGAACCCCTGTGTATCAGCCGGCGACAGACAGGGCAGGCCAGGGCAGATTATCGAAGCCTCACTCACAGAAGTACTACAGAAGAACACCAGAGCAAAGGGCACAGAAAGGACAGAGGGAGACAATAGAGACACAGAGAGGAAGGAGTGAGACAACTGAGATTAAGGTGGGCAGTTTGGGGGACTGCTGAAGGGAGTAAGGGACCTTTGTGAGGACGGAGTGTGAGAGCCCCGAGTCTCAAGGTGGCAGCATCCTGCATGGCTGGACTGGAACGGGGTCAGCACCAGTTGCTAGTATCCTGCACATGGACGGGAACTAGAAAGAAGTCGTGAGGAGAGTCACTGAAGGAAGTGGAGCCTCCAAGAAGTGCAGAAGTGTAACGTGCCCTGCTGACGTAAACGGTAACATCCACAAGCAAAGCAGCCGTGAGCAGAAGCCTGAAGTTTTCCTGCAACATTGTTCTTTGCTGTTTGTTATTCAATCGCCGGTGCACCACACACATCTCCACTACTACTCGTCTCATCCACTACTACTCCATCCATCATCCACAATACAACATCCATCTGCATCTTTACAGTCATAAAAGTTATATTTGAAATGTCTGCTCTGAAGAGAAGCTTCATCTTTTATTAGAGAGGTGTTCTCACCATGCTGCTTTACAGATCTGTGGGTGGTTCTACAGCTTCAGGCTTTCATTTCCTGTTCAGACTGTGGGTGGTTCTACAGCCTCAGGCTCCCACTTCCTTTTTAGGCTGTGGATGGTTCTACAGCTTTAGGCACCCAATTCCTGTTCAGGCTGTGGGTGGTTCTACAGCTTCAGGCTCCCACTTCCTGTTCAGGCTGCAGGCGGCTCTACAGCTTCAGGCTCCCACTTCCTGTTCAGGCTGTGGGTGGTTCTACAGCTTTAGGCTCCCACTTCCTGTTCAGTCTGTGGGTGGTTCTACAGCTTCAGGCTCCCACTTCCTGTTCAGTCTGTGGGTGGTTCTACAGCTTCAGGCTCCCACTTCCTGTTCAGGCTGTGGTTGGTACTGTAGCTTCAGGGTCCCACTTCCTGTTCAGTCTGTGGGCAGTTCTACAACTCCAGGCTCCTACTTCCTGTCCAGGCTGTGGGAGGGTCTATAGCCGTGACTGACATCTCAGCTCTGCTATTCCTAGCTGAGAGTGTTAGAGGGACATTGCTGATGGAGGAGTATTAGCAGCTGCTATTTGCCTGGGGCACCAAAATGCCTTGTCCCGTTCCTGTCCCCCTGCTTTTCTAGACTTCTAGTGAAGTTTTGGTGGTGGCCATATGTGTTTCCATCCAGCTTTCCTAGGATCAGAATATATAAGCACCTGAAAAGTTTTGGAAAGTAACTTCAGGAGTTTTGATTGTGATAGTTTGAGTTGTGGAGAAATATTCATTGATCTCCCCAGAGACCACCTGGTGCATTGTGGGTAACTAACGCACATTATACAATGTTATCTAAACTATTCTCTGTATAAGGGGGTGAGAACTGGAACATTCCTTTAAGTGACCACCGCAGCGGACTCCTCCCCCGACCTCCAAGCCTCAGGTGGATTTACCTATTGTAGTGATGACCGTCCCTGCAAAGAAGAAGGAGTTACTGAAGTCCCAGTTACTGGGGTTCGAGGCGTTGCCTTTGGGGTTCAGCCCTTTCTCCCAGGCCTCCATGATGATCGGCAAAACAGAGAAGAGGAAAGTGAGATCTGTCCCTTTAAATGACGATGATGAAACTGGGCGATTCCCCTGTACTGGGAGCATCCTAGCAGGAAGGAGCACAGACGGGGCCCCAAAGCCAAGACAGGGCCCCCACATATCCTGTACAAGAATAGTAGGCCCGGCCTTTCAGCTGCATTATCCACTCCATCAGACTTAAGGGCGGAGAAGCCCGCCTCTTTTTACAAACCACACCCTGATTATTCTGGCCACACCCCCTTTTTACAGGCCCCTCCTCACACCCTTAAATCTTGATCGCCACAATAATCATAATTTTATGTAACGAAATTCTAAAAACTTACAGGAAAAGTTTACATTTTCATAGGTTTTTTATCACTTCTTTTGTGAGACTGGATGGAAAAAACAATTTCCGCGGCCGGAGCTCACAGCAAGATCAAATAACATCTAAAGACACCGGTGATGGGCCGGGTACTACACTTTGTTATATTTAAACTTTTTTTTAAATTTATTTGCTTTTCACTTTTTTTAAGTCCCAATCTGGGACCAGGCTCCGGGTGCTTTTAAGCCGTTATTTTTGCAAAATCTTCAGCGGCCGGATGTCAACTGGGACACACATAAAGCACAATACAGACACTGAGCCTTATGCATGAAAACTGTTTAAGTAATCTGTCTTGTTTGTCCCATTAGCCACCATCAGAGTCCCATAGATCCAATCAAGCTAAATGTCGCCATCAGAGACCCATACATGGGACCAATCAAGCCCATAACAACCATTCAAGTCCATAGGAACCAATCAAGACCCATAGCATCAAATCAGAGCTCAAAGTGACCATCAGAGCCAAGCAGCCTAGCACAACACCCATCAGAGACTCATACAACTACTCAGGGCCCATAACGAAAAACCCAATCAGAGCCATAACAACCAAGTCAAACCCCCATAGCAATCCAATCATAGCTCATAGGAACCAATCAGAGCCTATAGCCACCAATCAGAGCTTAGTGCAACCAATCAGAGCTCAGTGCAACCATTCAGAGCCTACAGCAACCAATCAAAGCTTAGTGCAACCAATCAGAGCTCAGCTTTTTTTTTTCCTGTGAACTATATGAAATCAAAGCTGCACTGATTGGTTGCTATGAGATCTGATTGGTTGCTAGGGGCTCTGATCCACTGTATTACTCGAAGAATACGCTCCATCCTGATGGGCCCCAAATCAACGTTCCTCTGTGGCCCCAATAATCAACTCCTCTTATGGTCCCAAGAATCAACTCCATTGGTGGCCCCAAGAATCAATTCCACTGGTGGCCCCAATAATCAATTCAACTTGTGGCCCCAAGAATCAATTCCACTGGTGGCCCCAAGAATAAATTCCACTGATGGCCCCAAGAATCAATTCCACTGGTGGGAACCAAGAATCAATTCCACTGGTGGGAACAAAGAATCAATTCCACTGGGGTCACACATAGAATCATCTCAACTGGTGGCCCCAAAGAATCATCTACACTGGTGGGTCCCCAGAAGCATCTCCACTGGGTGGCCCCAAGAAAATCAATTCCCACTGGTGGCCCCAAGAATCACTTACACTGGGCCCCAATATCAGTTCCACTGGTGCCCCCGAGAAGCAACCCCACTGGTGGACCCATAGAATCATCTGAAGTAGTGGGCACCAAGAATCAACTCCACTGTGGGCCCCAAAACCTTCTGAACTAGTGGCACCAAAATCCGATCTACTGTGGGCCCCAAGAATCAATTCCACTGGTTCCCCAAGAATCACTCCGCTGGGGACCCCAAGTATCAACTCCGCGCTGGTGGCCCCCAAGAAGCAATTCCACTGTTCTGGCCCTCAAGAATCAATGCCACCTGGTGGGCCTACATTAACTCCACATTGTGACCCCAAGAAATCAATTCCACTGTGGAACCAAGAATCAATTCTCCACTGGTGGCCTCAAAATCAATCTTCACTGGTGGCCCCAAGAATCTATTCCACTGGTGGCCCCAAGAATCATCTCCACTGTGCCCAAGATATCAATCCACGGGTGGCCCCAAGAATCAACTCCATGGTGGCCTCAAGAACAACTGAACGATTGATTCACCAAGAATCAACTCCACTGGTGGCCATAAGAATCATTCTCCACTGTGGGACCCAAAGAATCAACTCCAATTGGCCCCAAAACCTCTGACACTAGTGGGCACCAAGATCAGCTCTATGGTGGGCCCCCAAGAAATCAATTCCACTGGTGGCCCCAAGAATTAATTCCAATGGTGGCCCTAAGAATCAACTCCATTGGTGGACCACAAGAATGAACTCCATTGGCGGCCCCAAGAATCAATTCCACTGGTGGGCCCCAAGAATCAATTCCACTGATGGCCCCCAAGAATCAATTCCACTGGTGGGCCCAAAGAATCTCTACACTGGTGCCCACGAATCATCGCCACTGTGGCCCCCAAAAACTCATTACTACTAGTGCCCCAAGAATCAGCTTCCCCGGTGGGCCCAAAATCATCTCCACTGGTGGCCCCTAGAAGCAATTCTACTGGTGGTACCCAAGAATCACTCCACTGGGTGGCCCCAAGAATCAAACCCACGGTGAGCCCAAAAATTTAACTCCAATGTCTGAACACACAAAAATTAACTCCACGGTGGCTCCAAGAATGAGCTCCAATGGGGACCCAGAATCCACTCCACTGGGGGCCCCAAAATCAACGCCCTCTGGGGGCCCCAAGAAATTCATGTCCAACGATGCCTCTAGAAATCATCTCCACAGGTGGCCCTAAGAATCATCTCCACTGGTGACCCCTAGATTCTCTCCACTGGTTGCTCAATCAATCTACTGTGCCCCAAACACTCCACTGGTGCCCCCAAAACAGCTCCATTGGTGAACCCAAAATCACCTGCAGGCGGCCCTAAGAATCGACTCTCTACACGGTGACCCCAAGATTCAACCACTGGTACTCCCCCAAGAATCAATTTCTACTGGGGCCCCAAGAATCAGCTCCACGTGCCCCAAGAATCAATTCTACGGTGGGCCCAAAATCATCTCCTCTAGTGCCTAAATTCAGCTCCACTGGGGCTCAAAGATCATCTTTCTCTGGTGGGTCCCAAAATCAAACTCCATTGGTGGCCCCAAAAATCAATTCTACTAGTGGCCCCAAGAATCAGCTTCCCTGGTGGGCCCTAAGAATCAACTACACTGGTGGCCACAAGAATCAATTCTACTGGTGGGCCTTATGATCTTACCAATGTGCCGCAGTATCAATTCCTACGGTTCCCAAGATTCAGCTCCACTGTGCCCCAAGAAATCAACTCCACTGTGAACCCCAATATTAACTCCACTGTGGCCCCAAAATGTAGCGCCGATGGGACCCAGGAATCCACTCCTCACTGTGGCCCCAGAATCAATTCCACTGTGGGCCCCAAGAATCATGTCCACCGATGGCCCCTTTAGAATCATTTCACGGTGGCCCTAAGAATCAGCTCCACTGTGGCCCCAAGAATCATCTCCACTGTGAGACCCAAATCACCTGCACTGCTGGCCATAAGATTCAGCTCCACTGGACCCCAAGAATCATCTCCACTGTGACCCCAAGAATCAGCTCCACTGGTGTGTCAAGAATCAATTTCTACTGGGCCCCAAGAATCAGCTCCACTGTGGCCCCAAAAATCTATTCTACTGGTGGCCCCACGAATCAACTCCACTGGTGGGCCCCAAGAATCAATTCTACTGGTGGGCCTCAAGAATCAATTCTACGAGAGGCCCCAAGAATCATCTCCACTGGTGGTCCCAAGAATCAATTCTACTAGAGGCCCCAAGAATCATCTCCCCTGGTGGTCCCAAGAATCTCTTCTACTGGTGAGCCCCAAGAATCATCTCCACTGGTGGCCACCAAGAACATCTCCCCGGTGGCCACCCAAGACATCATCCACATTTGGCCCTAAAAATCAGCTCCACTGGTGGCCCCAAGAATCAGTCCACTGGTGGGCTCCAAGAATCAATTCTACTGGTGGGCCCCAAGAATCAATTCTACTGGTGGGCCCCAAGAATCAGCTCCACTGGTGGGCCCAAGAATCAACTCCACCGGTGGGCCTCAAGAATCAATTCTACTAGAGGCCCCAAGAATCATCTCCACTGGTGGTCCCAAGAATCAATTCTACTGGTGAGCCCCCAAGAATCAATTCTACTAGAGGCCCCAAGAAACATCTCCACTGGTGGTCCCCAAAAATCAATTCTACTGGTGAGCCCCAAAATATTCCATGTTGCCCCAAGAATATCTCCACTGGGGGCACAAAATCATCTCCACTATTGGCCCCAAGAATCAGCTCCACTGGTGGGCACAGGAATCAACTCCACTGGTGGGCCCCAAGAATCATCTCCACTGGTGGCCCCAGGAATCACCTCCACTGGTGGCCCCAAGAATCAGATCCAATGGTGGCCCCAAGAATCAACTCCACTGGTGGGCCCCAAGAATCAACTCCACGGGCCCAGAATAACTCCACTGGTGGCACCAAGAATCATCTCAACTGGTGGCCCCAAGAATCAACTCCACTGGTGGCCCCAAGAATCAATTCTACTAGTGGCCCCAAGAATCACCTCCACTGATGGCTCCAAGAATCATCTCCACTGGTGGCCCCAATAATCAACTCCACTGGTGAGCTCCAGGAATCATCTCTACTGGTGGCCCCAAGAAAAAGCTCCACTGGTGGCCCCAAGAATCAGCTCCTCTTGTGGGCTCCAATAGGTCATAGGCAGTATATAGTAGGAGATCAATGAATTTACTACATACTGTAATTCATAAATATTGCAATACGTTGTACAAACAATCAAACCTCCCAAGTGGTGGTGGGGGGTATAATTTCTGTAAAAGAAATTTAAAAAGATATAAAAAAAACAAAAAATATAAAAATTAAAAAAAAGAAATTTCCCTTTTATCATTTCCAAAAAAGTAAGTAAAAAATTAACATAACCGGAATCAACACAAAAATCTGAATGAATTCAACATCCCACATGGTGAATACCAGGAAAAAATAATTTTGGTCATTCAGTCAAATTTGTAGCAATAAAAACTACCCCTCATCCGGCAATAAATGAGTCATCGTCTGGGACCCACAGTGAAGACGTGAAAATGTTATCGGTCACAGAGGACGATGCGGAGAAGAACTTTATTTTAAAAAGTAAGTAGCAAAACAGAATGAAACCTCAATAAATGTGGTATCAGCGGAATTGTAGCGATTTGCAGAATAAAGACGCCACGACGTCAACTCTGTAAAAAAAAACAGCCTCCCCCCAAAAGAAGTTTCATTTTTTTCCCCAATTTCACCCCAAAAAGCTTCTTCGTACAGTTTATGTCAGGGTAAAGAATATTGCTGCACGAGACCATGTAACAAACTGGTCAAACTGCTGTCAGCGAAAAAATAAAAGTTATGGAAGGAGGGAGAGGAATAAAAAAGGGAGAGCAAAAAAAAACAAAAAACAATGGGCTGATCCTTAAGGAGATAAAAAAAAAACTTTATCTCACATAGTGAAAACAAACAATTTCATCACGGTACCAATAAAATCCGCACAAGACGACAATGGAAAACGAATAATTTTTTTTTTTTTTTAATTTTATTGATTAATCTTTCAATAGTAGTAGAATTTGGTATCGCTGCAAACATCCTGATCGGTAACACATAAACCCGTCACCCTCAAAAAACAGTCACCAGAAGAAGCCATAGAAAATACAAGTTGTCCTGAAAAAACAAGGTTGATGGGAAAAAAAAAAAGCTTGTGGCAGATGGTGAGCGAGGGTGAACAATACACAGTAGGGTTAGCAGAGGTGCAGTGACAATCGTCTGCTCCGGGCCCCATACCAGTGGGTTAGCAGAGGTGCAGTGACCCGTCTGCTCCGGGCCCCCCACCAGGGGGAAGGAGGTGCAGTGACATCCCCTCTGCTCCGGCCCCAAACAGTAGGGTTACAGAGGTGCAGTGACATCCCTCACCCAGGGCCCCATACACAGTAGGGTTAGCAGAAGGTGCGTGACATCCGTCTGCTCCGGGCCCCATACACAGTAGGGGTTTGCGGGTGCGTGAAAACCTCTGCTCCGGGGCCCCCTACCAGTAGGGGTTTGCAGAGGTGCAGGACATCCGTCAGCTCCAGGGGGCCCCCTACACAGTAGGGTTAGCAAGGTGCATGACTCTGCTGTCCCGGGCCCCAACACAGTAGGATTAAACAAGGTGCAGTGACATCTGCTGTCCGGGGCCCCAACACAGTAGATTTGCAGAGGTGGTGACTCCCTCTGTCCGGGGCCCCCTACACGGGGTTAGCAGAGGTGCGGTACAACCTCTGCTCCAGGGCCCCATACACAGTAGGATTAGCAGGGGCAGTGACATCTGTTGCTCCGGGGCCCCATACCAGTAGGATTTCAGAGGTGCAGTGACATCCCTCTGTCCGGGCCCCCTACACAGGGGGTTTGCAGAGTGCAGTGACATCCGTCTGCTCCGGGGCCCCATCACATAGGGGTTTGCAGAGGGGCAGTGACATCCGTCGCTCCGGGCCCCCCCCAGTAGGGTTGCAAGGGCAGTGACATCCATGCCCGGGGGCCCCCTACATGAGGGTTTGCAGAGGTGCAGTGACACCCCCTGTCCGGGGCCCCCTACACTGTAGGGTTTGCAGAGGTGTATTGACTCCCTTTGCTCCGCGGCCCCATACACTGTAGGGTTTGCGGGTGCATGACATCCTCTGCTCCGGGGCCCCCTACACATTTGGGTTAGCAGAGGTGCAGTGACATCTGTCGCTCCGGGGGCCCCCCAAAAAGTAGGGTTAAACAAAGGGGCAGTAATCCCTGCTCTAGGCCCCATACCAGTAGGGTTACAGAGGTGCAGTGACATCCATCGCTCCGGGGCCCCTACACATAGGGTTACCAAGTCAGGAGTCCGTCGTCTGGGACCCCATACACAGTAGGGAGCAGAGGTGCAGTGAATCTGTCGCTCCCGGGGGCCCCTACACTGTAGGGTTAGCAGAGGGAAAAAGACATCCGTCTGCTCGGGCCCCCCCTACACAGTAGGGGGTTTTTGCAGAGGGGGCAGTGACATCCATTGCCCAGGGCCCATACAGTAGGGTTTGCAAGGTGCTTGACACCGTTTCTCCAGGGCCCCAAAACAGTAGGGTTAGCAGAGTGCAGGACTCCTTTTGCTCCGGGGCCCCCCTACACATAGGGTTAGCAGAGGGGCATGACATCCACGCCCGGGACCCATCCGGTAGGGTTAGCAGGGTGCTTGACATCCGTCTGCTCCCGGGGCCCCCTACACAGTAGGGTTAGCAGAGGTGCAGTGACACCGTCTGCTCCAGGGCCCCATACACAGTGGGTTAGCAGAGGGGCAGTGACATCCTCTGCTCTGGGCCCTTATACAATAGGGTTACAGAGGGGGCAGTGACATCCGTCTGCTCCAGGGCCCCAACACTGAAGGGTTAGCAGAGTACAGTGACATTCCCTCTACGCCGGGGGCCCATCACAGTAGGGTTTGCAGAGGGGCAGTACATCCATCTGCTCCAAGGCCCCCTACAAGTAGGATTTGCAAGGTGCAGTGACACCGTTCTGTGAGGGCCCCATAACAGAGGGGTTTGCAAGGGGCAGTGAACCGTCTGCCCGGGCCCCATACACAGTAGGGTTAAAGAGGTGCAGTACATCCCCCTCCGGGGCCCCATACCAGGGGGAACGAGGTGCAGTGCTTCGTCTGCTCAGGGCCCCCAACACAGTAGGGGTTTGCAAGCTGCATGACTCCGTCTGCTCCGGGGCCCCCTACACAGTAGGATTGCAAGGGGCAGGGCATTCTCTGCTTGGGGCCCCCTACACAGTAGGTTAGCAGAGGGGCGTGCATCCCCTCTCTGGGGGGCCATACACTGGTTACAAAGGGCAGTGCATCCCTCTAACCCGGGGGCCCCCTACACGAAAGGGGTTAGAGGTGCAGTGACATCCGTCGCCCCGGCCCATACACAGTGGGGTTGCGAGGTGCAGTGAATCTTCTGCTCCCGGCCCCATAACAGAGGGTTAGCAGTGTCAGTGACTCCTCGCTCTGGGGCCCCATAACAGTAGGGTTAGCAGAGGTTTTCAGTGACACCTCTGCCCCCGGGCCTCATGCACAGTAAGTTAGCAAGGTGCAGTGACATCCTCTGCTAAAGGGCCCCAACACAGTAGGGTTAGCAGGGTGAAGGTGCTCCGGGCCTAATACACAGGGGTTAGCAAGGTGCATGACATCCGCTCTCCAGGCTCCATACACAGAGGGTTAGCAAGGTGCAGTGAACCCATCTGCCGAGGGGGCCCCTTCCAGTAGGGGCAAGGGCAGTGACATCGCTGCTCCCCAAAGGCCCATACCCAAAATAGGGTTTTTGCAGAGGTCAGTGACATCCGCTCTCCGGGGCCCATACACAGTAGGGGTTAGAGAGGGGCAGTGACATCCTTTTTGCTTGGGGCCCCCTACAAGTAGGGTTTGGGAGAGGTGATAACCCTCTGCTCCGGGGCCCCATACAAGTAGGGGTTGAGAGGGCAGTTTCTCCGTCTGCTTCGGGGCCCCATACACATAGGTTAGAGAGTGCAGTAATCCTTTTTGCCCGGGGCCCCTCACAGTAGGGTTAGAAGGGGCAGGACATCTGTCTGCCCCAGGGCCCATACACAGTAGGGTTAGCAGAGGTGCAGTACATCTGTTTGCTCCACCCCAACACAGTAGGGTTTAGCAGAGGTGCAGGACTCCTCTTTTAGGGGCCCCTACCGCGGGTTAGCAGAGGTGCGTAAAACCTGGGTTTCCCCCGGGTCATTTTGGCGTGGCGCTCCCCTGTGTCGTTCGCCTTCTCGCACCTTTGTAGCCGCCGTTCTCCTCTCACATCAATGGCGCGTGGTGTCCACAGTTCCTCA
The DNA here is from genome assembly GCA_025379985.1 of Phyllomedusa bahiana. Taxonomy (NCBI): domain Eukaryota; kingdom Metazoa; phylum Chordata; class Amphibia; order Anura; family Hylidae; genus Phyllomedusa; species Phyllomedusa bahiana. The sequence goes on from JAODAL010019589.1 coordinate 18,638, forward strand.
TCTCTTATCCCCAATGGCGCCATTTCTCCGCTTACGATTCTTTCACCACAGCCGCCGCCAACAGCTCACAAACTGAACAGTGTCAGAAATACTGGGGCCCAAAAGTCAATAATCCTCCAACTCTGATAAATCAGCAATAAGGGATCTCTGTGGAGACAGCCTAGCACACCTTAAAAAACCAAGCCCCAACGGGGATATTGTGTGCAGACACCCCTAGCACACCTTAAAACCCAAAAGCCAGCAACGAGGGATATGTGTGTGCAGACAGCCTAGCACACCTTATATACCAAGCCGCAAGAGGGGAATGTGTGGCAGTAGGTATCAACCCTTACATACCTGCACCACACATTTTTTCCCAACAAACTATGTGTTTTCAACCACAAAAAGCGTAAGGGTCTTAATAATGGACGACTGGTACATTCATGCTGGTCTAGGAGTCAAAAATGGCAGGAATTCTCTTGGCATTTTTTCTTCTCCTTCTTGCTTGATCAGATGAGGCTGTTGCTATGCAAGATGCCTCCAGCTCCTCGGGAAATTTTACACCCTGACCAGTAGCTCGTTTTTATTTTGGGAACGATTGACTGCTAGCCCTTTATAAAGCTGAGGCTCATTGGGAGGCTGTCGCAGAGTATACTGTAGAGCTGAGAACTTGTGATCTGCTTGCATTCTGTTTCCAACATCTGACACATTTAGTCCTGTTGTTTCCTATTTGAGTTAATTATCTGTTCCCAATAAGTCAGAGCCCTGTTTGTCCTTAGTTCTCTGTTGCTTCAGTTCTGCCCTGTGTCAGTCTTGCAGTGTGATCTATTCCTGAGCTACACTTTAAGGCTGGTGCATAGTATGCTGTGAGCTGAGAGATTGTGTCAGGTGAGCTGCTTGCACTCTTTTTAGCATTCAGGCCTTTTTGGGTTTTAGTTTTCTTTCCATTTGTCAGAGCCCTGTTTTTTCCTTTTTCTCTGTTGTTTTCAGTTTGCCCTTGTCAGTCTGCAGTTGCTTATTCCTAGCTTCATTTTAAAGGCGGTGCAGAGTTACTGTGGCTAAAAGATTGTTCCGGGAGCCGTACATATGTTTCAGAATTGGGCCTGATTTGGTTAGTGTACTGTTCCATTAGTCGGGCCCTGTTTGTCCTTATTCCTGTTGCTTTGTTCTGCCCTGTGTCATATTGCAGTTTTTTAGTTCATGGGTTCACTTTGGGGCTGGGCAGAGTATCTGTAGCTGGAGTTTGGTCGGGGTTAGCTGCTTGCATTCTGTTTCTAGCATTCAGGCCAGGTTTGGTTTTTTAATGTTCCGTTGTAAAGGCCCTGTTTGTTTTTGTTCTCTTTTTGTTTTCTGTTTCTCCCTGTGTCAGTCGTGCAGTGTGTTCTATTCCTGAGTTCTCTTTGGTGGTTCTGTGCTGTTTTGCTTGGGTCATATAGGGGGACATTGTAGGTATAACCGGGATGAAATGGGCGGGGGGGGGTTGGTTTTTAGGCGTGCTGGGAAGGGTTTTTTAGGGACAGACTAAGGAAAGCTAGTCGTTAGGGTCAAGTATTTGTTGCCGTCTTGCTTCATTTATCCTTCCAGCTCCATCCGGGCTTTGTCATAGGTTAATGTTTATCTATATCCATGGTGGTCTAGGATGGACACAACTTCTGTCTTATAATCATACCGTGTCCTAATATATGATAATAAGGATGGTGCAGGGGTTCATAGTGATACATGTACATGTTTACACTGGAGTGCTGAGCGTGCACTTGGCTCAGCCACTAATTGCTGATGAAGCTTTCCCCATTTCCCCCCATTGCTCATCTATCGATTTTGTGTCCGGGATCAGCTCTGACTAATTGTGTTTATCCCGGTCGGGAATCTTATTTGTCTTTGATGTTTACAGATTTGTTGCTACCTGATTTCTTGCTGCCGCAGGTAATTATCTCCTGGCACCCGGCGGGCGCTGCTGGCAGACGTTACCAATCTTTATCTGTGTGACCTTTGTGAAGGGAAATGAACAAAAAAGGGCCAACCGGAACATGCAAAAACAAAGGCCCCCAAAAACTTTTTTCACCCCCCTTCAGACTAGAGGTGGCAAATACCGGAAAGGGGATAGAAAAACATCTGGGTGAGAATGTTCTGTGTGAATATGGTACACAGGAGAATGGCGGAGTGAGAATGTTCTGCAGGAGGGGGTCCAGGTGAAAACGCTATGCAAAAAAAGGCCCGGTAAAAATGTTCTTTGTGGAAATGTTTTACAGGAAAATGCTAAACAGGAGAAAGTCTGAATGAGAGTATTCTGCAGGAGAATGTCCAGGTGAGAATGTTATGCAAGAGACTGAATGAGAATGTTCGGCAGCAGAATGTCTGACTGAGAAAATTTGGCAGGAGACTGTCAGAGTGAAAATGTCCAGCAGGAGAACCTCTGAGTAATCATGTTCTGCAGATGAATGTCCAGGTAGCAGCGTTCTATGGTAGAATGTCCAGGTGAGAATGTTCTGCGAGAGAATGTTCCATGTGACAATGTGCATGTGATAATGCTCTATGTGAGAATGTCTGGGTAAGAAGGTTGTTTGTGAGAATGTTTGTAGGATATTGTCCAGGTGAGAATATTATGCAGGAGATAAAGTGAGAATGTTCGGCAGCAGAATGTTTGGTAGAAGAAGGTCAGATTGAAAATATCCAGCAGGAGAAGCTCTGAATAAGAGTGTTCTGCAGGCGAATGTCGGGGTACCAGCATTCTATTGGAGAATGCGTCGTGAGAATGTTCTGTTTGGCAATGTCCAGATGTTCTGCAAAAACAATGTCAAGGTGTGTATGTTTTGCAAGAGAATATCAAAGTAAAAATGTTCTGTGAGAGAATGCCTGGGTGAGAATGTTCTTAGGAGAAAATTATGGATATATTATTTTGTGTGAGAATGTCTAGGATGTTTGGTTTAGAATAGCAGAGTAAGAAGGCTCTATACAAGAATATCCAGAAGAGGGTTGCTCAATGAAAATCTGGATAAGAATCTTCTGTGGGAGAATGTCAAGGTGAGAATGTTGTGGGTGAAAATGTTTTGTTGGAGAAAATCCAGAAGATGTTGTTCAAGTGATAATATTTCGTATGTGAAAATATCCAAATGAGAAATGTGTGTGTAAGATAGTCAAGTATGTATAAATTTATAAGTGTGAGAATGCCTAGATGAGAATGTTCTGAACTGAGAATGTATGAGCTTTCTGTGTAGAAATATCTAGGCAAATATGTTATTTGCAAGAATATTTTGTAAGATAACAATATTTGGGTGAGAATATTCTGTATAATAATATCTGGTAAGAATCTTCTATGTAAGAATGTCCAGGTGAGAATGTTCTTTTGCTCTTTGCAAAAGAATTTCAGGGTAAGAATGTTGAGGCAAGAATGATCTGAAGAACAGTGTCTGAGAAAGATTGTTCTTTGAGAGAATTTCAGGGTGAAAATGTTAGTTATGAGAATATTCTGCAGGAGAATATCAAGATGACATTTGGGTGAGAATATTTTGTGTACAATGTCTAGATAAGAATGTTTTATGTCAGAATGTCTAGGTGAGAATATACTAAATGAGGATGGCCTGTATGAGAATGTTAAGGTAATAATGTTCAGGTGAGGGTTTTCTAGATAAAAATTTTCAGATGAGAATGTTCTGTGCAATTGATATGGAGACTACAGTATCTCCCTGCTTTGTTTGTGCGGTGTCCAAATTATAAATTAACTCAAACGTTTATGTGCACATTCATTGTCGAAAGAACATTAGACATTTCCAAAATGTCGGGGCATCCTTTCTCCTTTATTAAAAGTTTGGCAAGAGTTTTTTATAAGCTTTCAGTGGTAGATGCACCATTATGCAAAACAGATAGCGTATCTTTATTAGACAATACAATATAATTATCATCATATAGGCAACACCTTTTCATTATTATTCATTTATTATAGCAATCGCTTCACTAATCATCATCAATAATCTTTTTTATTGATCAGCTTATTAGTAATAAAAACCCACCTCTAATTATTCTTAAGCTCTGGTTAGTATGCATGATATAATCATTTTGCGATATCTAAAGGTCAGTAGTTCTACTGCGCATGACAGAATAACACTGTTTGTGGTTTTCTCTCTAACCTTCTACTTCTAAATATCTAACAGTCTGCGTTAGAATATTTGCTTCACACGCTCATAACAAGAATGTTGATACTTATGAAGAGACAACTTCAGCGACAAGCTGGGTTACTACAACAATAATGCAGGGGCATAGAAAAAAATAGATAAGGTTTAGCTACAACTTCATGGAAAGCACTGGTCATTAGAAAAAACTGCAAACTTTTAAACACCCTTATGTAACTATAGAATTTATAAAATAATTAATATCCGTATCACAATGTAAGGAAGTCCCGGTTAGAATGTTGTAACTTTTAACTTTCTGTGTGAGAACGTTCAGGTTCACATGGTCATTGTGAGATGAACAGAATATTCTCTCAGTGACATTCAAAGTATTAGACTGTCTTGGTAAGAATGTTCCATGTGAGAATGTTCCAGGTTTAAATGTTCCTCATGAGAATGTTCCAGGTTTAAATGTTCCTCATGAGAATGTACAGGTTTGAATGCTCTGTGTGAGAATGTTCAGATCTGAATGTTCCATGTGAGAATGTCCAGGTAAGAATGTTCTGTGTGACTATGTCTAGAAAAAAGTGTTCTGTGTAAAATTATCCAGGTTAATATTTGTATAATAAACAGAACATTCTCACTGAGACATTTGCAGTATTAGGCTGTCTGGGCAAGAATGTACCATGTGAGGATGTCTAGGTGTAAATGTTCAATGTGAAGATGTCCAGCTGTGATTGTTCTGTGTGAGAATATCAAGGTAAGAATGTTCTGAATAAGAATGTCCAGAAAAAAATGTTCTGTGTAAAATTGTCCAGGTTAAAATGTTCTTTGTGAGATAAACAGAACATTCTCACTGACACATTTTCAATGTTAGACTCTCTGTGCAAGAATGTCCTGTGAGAATGTCCAGTTGTAAATTTTCTTTGTGAGCATGTCCAGGTGTGAATGTTATGTGGGAGAATGTCCAGGTGTAAATATTTTATGTAAAAATGTTCAGGTGTAAATACTGTGTGTGAGAATGTCCAGGTATGATTGTCCTGTGTGAGAATGTCCGGATGTGATTGTCCTGTGTGAGAGTGTGAATGTTCTGTATGAGAATATCCAGGTACACCTTCCCAAAATAAGCAGCATGGCCAGCATTTATATTGCAAATAAAATATATATATTTACTAGTTGTTCTCTCAGAGCACATGTGCAGGTTCACAAATGCAGTAAACCATTAATATGCCATTTCAATGGTCCATGTAACATAGTCACAAACTCATTCCTTCAGGGAGTTACATACAGTACAAGTCCACAAAGTCCAACCAAAGTAGGTACATGAGGAGACACATAGCTGCATGTCAGGTAAGTATCTAGGGCCTCCTTATATGCAAAGCTGTCCTTCTGTTAATTGGACACTAATTAGTCACATATGGTGCAACATAGTAACAAGATCCCAAACGTGTCAAATACCAAAACAAAACACCATTGCATTGATCATATATAAAGCTCTATACTGATCTTATAAACACATTTATAGAAAAGCTTTGAGACTAAATTCCTTATTTAACCACTTGGGAACCATTGATTCCATTGTAAACATCCAAAACGCCTCCCTTTGGAGTAGCTTATTGGTAATCATAGAGGCATCAGCAGCATAGATCTCCACGGGTAGACACTACCTTAGTCCTGATGGCCCGCCTCATGCCTGGCTAGTGAGGTATCGCCATATTCGTTTTTGCCTCTACTGTGCTATCCCGATTACCCTTTTCCAATATGTGAGCCCTATATGTACGAATCCCCGATTTATGTTCATTGATACGTATGGCGACACTTCAGCTAGTCTGGCCGACATAAACATTCCCGCACGGACAATTGATTAGATATATTGTCTCCTTGTACCACATGTAAAGAATTCTTTTATAGGGCTATCAAACTCTTTAGTTGGATGGAAAACATTTGGGCCTTTAATGAAAGAGGAGCAACTGGAACACAATAGACAAAGGAACGTCCATTTCCTATCAGTCCCCAATTTGGCCTGCCTTCATAGGGGAGTTGGTTTTATATCAGAACGTATCATTTGGTCACCTATGGAGCTCCCGTGCCTAAAGATACATCTCAGCTTATCCTTAAACAACCTGCCATATTTTTGATCATCCGCCAAGATATGTCAATGCCTAGAGATTGCACGGCGCATCATTTTGGCATGCCGGTCATCTGCAGAGATGAAGTCAGTTCTCTAATCTCGCGATTTCCCTCTCTGCTTCAAACGCTCCTGTCTACTTAAAAACCTCCATGCTCATATCTATGAGTTCTCTTCTGCAGTAACCTCATGCAGTAAATCGGTCAACCATTCTGTGCATGTTTACAAGACATTCATCGTTTGTTGAACAGATACGTCTATCCCTAATTAGTTGTCCCTTAGGGATCTCTTTAAATATCTGTGGCTCGTGGTAATCGTCTCTCCTTAGAATGTTACTTCGGTCAATAGATTTGGAATACACTGTAGTTTCTACTATGTTACCCTTAAAGAGGACCTATCACCTCTACACAAACACAAAATATAATAGTAGATAAAATTATAAGACTTTTTTCCAATTCATGTCATTGGCAATCCACAGAATCTACCTCAGTGTTACAGGGACACTGATTTTAGTTCCACTTTGTTAAACAATGTTCATTTTCTAATAGGGTTCCTTCTGCTGGGAGATGCCAACTGTGCAGGGGGAGCTGAGGACATAGCTGCATGTACAGGGTAATTTGAGTCTCTCATTACATAAAGTGCAGTAGGCACAGCACACTGAGGACATAGTGTGACAGGGTTTACAGACATCTGAATTACAGTGCTGCTAGTGTTATATCCAGCACAGAAATAGCAGCCCAGAGCTTACCAGTGTGCTCATGATGTAGACTACATGGCTCTCCCTGTCACAGTGGACTCCCAGGCCAGAAGCAATTACTTTTAAACTACTGTCAAAATAGTGATCCATAAAGCTGTCATGTGCCAACGTTTTTTTAAAAACTGAATTACAGGTGAAATGCTTTGATTTTTCTAATGAACCATATTTAAGGAGGTGTTTGTATTTTAGTCTCCTGTTACTTCATGAGGTTTTCCTGGAGGTGATAGGTCCTCTTTAACCCTTACTTCAATGTGAATGAATGCTCTATGTTTTGTCAAAGAAAAATTAATAAGAGGGTGACAAGTATTGAGGTAACAGAAAAACGCATCCAACTGCTCATCCGTGCTGCACCACAGGACGACAACAACGTCCATGTAGCACAGCAAGACCAATACCGAGGATGCATATGTTGATGACCTGACATAAATTTTTTCAAATGCAGACATGTACAAATTAGCATAACTGGGTGCTACACGGGAACCCATGGATGTCCCCTGTAGTTGGAGATAAAGTCATCCCTAAAATGAAAATAATTTTTTGTTAGCACCATGTCCAATAAGGACATAAAGAAAGCAGTTTGGGTGTAAGGTAAGTTATGATCGGTGTATAAAGCCTCTATACACACGTTCATTCCTTCCTCATATGGAATATTGGTGAAGAGGCTTCTTATGTTTAGAGTATATAAATATGTGACCTTACTACTATCCACCTTCTGAATCACTTCCAAGAATTGTGTGGTACATTTCAAACAATTCACATCTCTACTGATCAGTTTTTGTAAGAAGGAATCTACATGTACTGCCAGGGGTTCCAAAACAGAACCAACACCCGATTCTATAGGGTCGGCCCGGTGGGGAGTTTTCAGATTTATGGACTTTGGGCACCATACATCAGATAGGAGCCTGTGGATGCTGTACTGTTAATAAGTGCTGTACCTGCTATTAGCGGCATCTTCCAGATGATATTTTAAAACTCCTCTGTAGGGTCCTGTGTGAGTCTTTTGTACACAGATGCGTCTCTTTAATATATGGCTTGTCTTTCACTATTACCTAGGTAAGGTCTGACCGGTTTAGTATGTTGTCCCCATTTTGATAATACTTCTTGCTTCACTCACTGCTGGAACACCTCCAAAGCTGAGGAATTCACAACGGGATCAAACTGACTCCCTTTGTTCAACTTATATTTCACTTTTACAAGGAACGTTTGGGGTAAAGGTACAATAAACCTAGACCCTGCCCATAGCGTTTCTCTGTCTTTCTTGCAGGGAACAAGTGTTGATTTTCTCCTAACCTCTTTCATTCTCATCCCACAGGTGTCTGGAGTTGGAGGAACCTACTACAGACACAAGACAGTGACACAGAGGTGGCGGGTGGCAGATACCAAGAATTTAAGAATTTTATATATTTCTCACAATTTTCATTGAAATATAAAACTTCATAGGATCGGGAAGAGGAGGAGAGAATGGGGAGAACTGTTGTAAGGGGTTTTGTACTTTTTTGTGTTGCAAGTTCCTTTAAATTGCCTGGTGTGAAAATATCAAGGTAGAGTCTGAAGAAAATGCCAGAGAATGTATAGAGTGAAAATATCTGAGGTGGGAATATCTGCCCTATAATGCTATAACCATATACATCTACCTGTCCTGGGATCTGTCACCAAAAGAGCTTTTGTGCCTCTGGAGTCGGGAACAGGCATATTTGGCCACCATACCGATGTCTCAGCTACCCACTGGCTATAGGTGGAGCTCGCTATGAGCACATTCATCCTGAAACTGGACCTTTCCCAAACTGTTACCATAAAGCTGGAAGCGACAATTGTGTACAGTGTCTTTGTATGCAGCAGCATTAACCTCTCACTGAAAATGGGGTGGTCCCTGAAAAAAGCCCCAATAACTACTGTTTGAAACTTTACAGCCAGGTCTGTAGCTATAGCAACCAGTGTTGGCAGCCTATCAGGAGAGATCAAATAGGTCTGTAGCTATAGCAACCAGCACTGGCAGCCTATCAAGGAGAGATCAAACAGGTCTGTAGCTATAGCAACCAGTGCTGGCAGCCTGTCAGGAGAGATTGAAAGGTCTGTAGAATAGCAAAGCACACAGCCTATCAGGAGAGATGGAACAGTCTGTAGCTATAGTGACCATTGTGCACCTATCTATGGAGAGATCAAACAAGGCTAGTGCAGCTAATACGAGCGCTGCGCATCAGGAAATCAAACAGGTCTGTAGTATAGCAACCAGTGCGGCAGCCTATCAGGAAGATCAAACAGGTTGACATAGAACCGCGCTGGCAGCCTATCAGGAGAGATCAAACAGGCTTAGCTAAGAAAACCCGTGGCACCCTATCTGAGAGATCAAACAGGGTCTGTGCTATAGAAACCCCAGCGCTGGCAGCCTTGGGAGAGATAAAAACAGGTCTGTAGCTATAGCAACCAGTGGGCACCTGTCAGGAGAGATTGAACAGGTCTGTATATAGCAACCGACAGCCCCTATCAGGAGGATGGAACAGCTGTATATATACCAGTGCGGGCAGCCATGGGAAATCAAACAGTTCGTAGTAAGCAACCATGCTGCAGCCGTCAGGAGAGATTGAACGGGTCTGTATATAGCGACCAGGTGGCAGCCTATCAGGAAGATAAAAACGGGTCTTTGCTATAGGACCCAGTGCGGGCACCTTTAAAAGGAGATCAAACGGTCTGTAGCTTTAAAACCAGTGCTGGCCCCTGTTAGGAGAGATTGAAAGGTCAAAGCTAACAACCATGTGGCGCTATCAGGAGAGATGGAAAGGCTGTAGCTTGGGGATGAGGACTGTTGGCCCTACAAGAATATCTAGAAATAGGTGGGACACTGAAATGGAAACAAATTGAAAAAGTGACTTGTTTTTTGCAAAAATCTTTAACAAAAGAGCAGAAATTTCCCTGTAGGAGACAATCCTTATTATCAGTCGCTCAAGAATGCACAACCATAGCTCCAGAATCCAACTAAGTGTTTTTCCCCACTCCTGCTGACTCCTGGCATTGTGCATGCTGATGTTGGGCTTGTGTACAGCTGCTTTAGAATCCAGAGATGACGTGCTTTACCCCACTTCAGCAAAAGCCTGACACTGTGCATGTTGATCTTAGGCTTGTGAGGAGCTGCTCCAGAGTCCAGAGATGACGTGCTTTACCGCACTCTAGCGGACACCTGGCATTGTGCATGCTGATCTTAGGCTTCTGTAGTGCTGCTCCAGAGTCCAGAGATGATGTGCTTTACCGCACTCTAGCTGACACCTGGCATTGTGCATGCTGGTGTTGGGCTTGTGTACAGCTGCTCCAGGGTGCAGAGAGGACGTGCTTTACCGCACTCCAGCTGACACCTGGCTCCACCATGAAGTCCCAATCCACAGCTCTGGTGCTGCCATTATTTCTTGAAGCAGTTTATTTTGGATTAATTGACCGGTACACCAGCCTAAGATCCCAAGCCCCGCGCTGGCAGCTTGCATTGTCTACAGCAATGTGGCTGAGCCTGACACCAGTAAAGCTTGAATCACTTTCACATTATAAGGCTCAGTGAGTCAGATGTGACTTGAAGAACGCTACATCCAATAGATGAGTCTAAAGCATTCCAGCCCTTTTCTCATGAACCTTTTAAAATATTTAAAGATGGTGGAGCGTAAAGGCGTTAAGTCTCCACACACCAGCGTGGTGATTCTCCCTAATGTGATACCTCAACACTTTCTGAGAAACACTCACCACCTCTCTCCTAGGCAGCTCTGCACTGATGAGGGGCAACAGCCCGAAACAGATGAACAGATTAAATAAACTGGCTTGAATCCTTCTTACAGTGCAAGGATTGGTGAGTTGGATGTGACTCGAGGAACGCTACATCCAATAGAGACTTCCGCTCTCTTCCCATAAGCCTTAGAACCAGTAAAGCACAACATAGTAGGAGCCTGAACTAGTTACAGTTCATCACACCCAAGGACACGTAACCACTGCTCCAGATTCTGAGTGATTAATTCAGCTTCAGTCTTTCCCTATGAGTTTCCGGGCTTTTTCTCCTTCGACTCCTCTTCCCGGCGTTCCAGCGACATCTAATGGCATCCCTACAAACTGCTGTCTCCAGCCCTACACTCACCACCACATTGGGGGTAGTGACCGGGACCCGGGACGTTCCCTGCAGTGAAGTCCAGACCCCTTGTACAAGGGGCTACAGAGTGAAGACCAGAGGGCTCTTTAGTTTCCGCTTCTTGCCATCGCTTTATGCTAAAACCAGTGGCTCCACCACCTGCTCGTGACAACACTCTGGTCAGGACCCAACACGAGATCTCCAAAACCCTCTGCAGTCCACAAACAAGACAAACTGCTGAGAAAATATTCCGGTATAATCCTCACTTGCTTCATGTTGGGTTTAACTAATATAAAATATCACAAAATAACTGAATGCATAATTATTCACACCCATTACTATAATAAGGTGCATGGGAGGAGGTAAGTGGGGAGGGATGTGGTCCCAGGGGCCAGGTAGGTGGATACACCTGGGTAACAAGTGAGCGTATATGTCAGGCCTACCAGTGTGTCATTCCTGGGAGGTGTAGTGCACCAGCGCAGGAAGAACCACGGAGACTTTCAGCTTGGCATCTTGCAGGCTTTACTCACAGTATTTCTCGGCAGGTTCAGCTCATAATCCGGAACCAGGGCTGGGACAAGGTATTCTGGTGCCCTTGGCAAATAAGGGCCCCCAAAATGGAAAATTCAGCCCGCTCCATGCCTCCTTGTGTCCCCTTTTCTGCCTGTAATAAAGTGGCACCCTAGGCGGTCGCCTACGCTCACCTACCCATCATCCCAGCCTTGTCCGGAACGGCAAGTCTGAGTGAGATGCATGGAGGCATCAGAAGCTCCATGTGATCCGCACGGATTATGTATCCAGCACCTACTTCAAGTCTCCAGCCCGAGGAAGTATAAAATCCTTTTATGAATTTGACCATAGTAAAAAAAAAAAATATAACATACAGGAAAGCAATCCAGGTAAGCTTGGCATGAGTGACTGACACGTTGTGGTAAGAGACCTTCGGGAGCGCTGCAATACACCCCCGAAATACGGCCTGTAACTACGGTAACCATAACTCTCATCATAGACAGTTGTGATTAACTTCCGTGTTCCACAAAACGTATTTCAAGTTGAGAGAAAGAAGGGACATGTGACTTCTTCCCAGCGTTTAATGGAGGTGAATGGGCCGCCTCCCCAAACATCCGGCATCTTGAAGCACAAACAGGTACGTGTCACAACACGCCGTGTGAACATACCCTTAAAATCCTCACCTCACCTTAGTCGTATCCTATAAATAAACCGTCAAAGTCTAGGTTGGGAACACCCCTTTAAGGACACGTAACCGCTGTGTCCTGTGAATGGCTGCACCTGTCACATGAACAATAAACGTTTACAGCTATAACCGAGATCACAGGGGCCGACACGGTGAGGGACACTATTTTTCATCATGGCCCGACAGACGGACGAGCATTTTAAAGTGTTAGAAAACCCCTTTAAAGCTGGAATTACTGCAAGAAAACCTGCTGCAGTCGGCAAGAGAATTGTCACTTGGGGAACATTAATTTTCAAGCAAGACAATGATCTCAATGTAAAGTCAAAGCCACAAGGGCTTAAAACCAGCAACGTTCAATGTCCAGGAGTGGATAAACCCTAGTCCAACCCTAAACCCAACTGAGAATTCACTGCTATACTAGCAAATATTGTAGGTGCTCACTCACCGCCCTCAGGCAACCTGCACAATTCTTCAAGGAAAAGTAAAGACTGTAGTCCTGATGTAAAAAGCTGTTGGAGACCTATCTACAAAGAGTCTCAAGGATGGTATTGCTGGTCCTTCAAAAGTCTCGAGAAATACTAAAGGAAAACCTGCTGCAGTCTGCAAGAGAAGTCCAATTTGGGAGAACATTGATTTCCCAGCAAGACAATTACCTATTTGTAAAGCTAAAGCCACGAGGGCTCACAACCAGCAACGTTGAACGTTCTGGAGTGGCCAAACCCCAGTCCAGCCTTCATGCAACCTGAACAGTGTCCAGATGTACAAATCTGTTGGAGACCTATCTACAAAGAGGTTCAAGGTTGGTATTGCTGGTCCTTCAAAAATATAGAGAAATGCTACAGGAAAACCTGCTGGAGTCTGCAAGAGAAGTCCAATTTGGGAGAACATTGATTTCCCAGCAAGACAATTACCTATTTGTAAAGCTAAAGCCACGAGGGCTCAAAACCAGCAAAGTTGAACGTTCTTGAGTGGCCAAACGCCAGTCCAGCCCTCATGCAACCTGAACAGTGTCTAGATGAACAAAGCTGTTGGAGACCTATCTACAAAGAGGTTCAGAGCTAGAATTGCTGCTAACATATACAGTAGCCATCACATACTGGCATGGCAGGGGGTGAATAATTCTGTAACTACTTTTTAGCTCAGTAACGGTCATCAAGGTAGAACATACATCAGGCTGTTGCTTTAGTCATCATACCTGTACAAACTGTTCAATGGCTCCAGCATCTAAGCAGGTGTAGTTCTGGAGGAAGCCTAACTTGGCCAGCTGGAACTTATCCCTGGAGTTGGCCTCGGCTTGTTTCTCCAGCAGCTGGAACATCATAGCTCCCATGAACAGGTACATGAAATATCCCAAGAATAAGGCGATGGCCAGCAAGGTCTGCCGGCTGCTCCAGAAGGACTGTGACATGGCTGCACACTCTATGATAGATCAGAAGCTACAGAACCATCCTCAGAGCAATGTAAAGAGGCTCTCCTCCGAGATGGTCAGTCTATTCCACATACAAGGCACAAACATAAGGCTCCTTGATGGAGTCACCTCAGCATCCCAAGCTTCCTCATTAGGAGTTATCATGAAACCCTATCAGCTCCTTCAAGATGTTCCTCAAGCTGTCACCACGAACCATTGCGACCATGTCTTGTGTCTTCCAGAAGATGTGCCAGATGCAGGTTGGTGTCCCCTTCTGCTTGCCTGGATTCTCAAGTGTCCTGCAGATAATGGGGAGAATCATGGAGATAAGAGACCTCCTACCGCAGCACTCAGCTGATCATCAGGAAGGAAGCTGGTTAATCTTTAGCTACTAAAAGTCGTGGCATATAGATCAGCATAGGCAGGAGTCACCTGGACTAATGCACATTCGATAGATAAAGGGGGCACAGTCAGAGTCACATTTCGGCTTCTGTGGGGAGTCATTATTGTGACTCTATGACCAAGGGCAGAGAGCGCTTCAACCTGGACTTCCAAATAATCCCCATATAGAATTATAGAATGGGTGCGATCATGGCTGCCTTAACAGCATCAAGGGCCCCCAGGGCAGTGAAGTGCGCCAGACTCTGCCCAAGGACATGATGTCACACATGGTCACTCCTATAATCACCCCTGTGCCAGGAGGCAATCATGACGTCTTGTAGGTCGCAGAACTAGAGCAGCCTGCAGCCTAAAAGTCCAATTGGTGGGGATGGGAGCTGATGGCTCCCTGCACCGTCATGTTTCTTAATTGTTTGTACGTCCTAAAGATCAGGGCCATCTTTTCCATTGGGCACATTGAGCAGTTGCCCAGGGGCCCCACAAGCATAGGACCCCAGGTGATGTATGTATATCCCAGGAATCCAGGGAACATGCAGTGGACTCCTCAGTTGGCGCTGCTTATTTAACTGTTCCTAGGACGTGCAAACAGTTAAGAATCATGGTGTAGAAGGGAGTCATTGGCTTCCTGCCTTGTCTATTGGTCTTGTAGGCTACAGGCTGACCACAAGACGTCAGAAGGGTGTCCTGACATGACTGGCCTGATGATTTGAGCGTGCTTGTGGGTGATTAGAGACATAGCTTCATGTGGTGTCATGTTTCGGCATGGTCTAGAGTGATGTCAAGTATTTGGGCAAGGCCCACTGCACTGCTAAGCCCAGAAGCTGATAAGGCTGTAAAGAAAGCCCTGCTCAAGATCCCACTGATCTGAGGATTTAGGACATGTGTTCTGAATTCCTGGAACATACGTCCAACTGCCTAGGGGCCCTATGCCTCTGGGTGAGGATCAACGTCCATCCAGTCTGTCAGCAAAGCTCAGGCTGCCGCTCCTCTCAAGATACCATTAAAACTTGTGCCTACTACATTTTTTTAGCACTAGATGGTGCTGTAGAGCATTGCACTGCCACTCTTTGTTTCTTCTTGCACGCTAACAGGTTTATGAACAGCACTCCAGGTGGACAAGTGTGGTATTACAATTATATAAGATTTTATTGCATTTTTCAAAAGAAAATGCAGAAAAGATACCTCACTTATCCAATGCACATTATGCCACATACTTTCAAATTTCAAACATACATACAGTCACAACTCAACTCAACTTTGCAGATAACAGAAATAATATTGTCTGGCAGAAATATTGTTCAATAAAATTGAAATGAACAGAAACCAACAGTCATTAACAGAATAAGGTATTACAAAGTAACCTAAAACAACATATAAATGTATCAATTTTGACGGCACACATTATTCTAACTCTAATAATCATCAAAAATTATACTAATGCACAAGCGCATGGATTATAATAATGTAGCTGGAATATGGCAAATAGCTGGATGTAAATGTCCAGTCTTTCAATTTCTAAAAGAAGCACCATTAGGATGATCCAGATTTTGATATTAGTCGTCGACAGCTGAGGGCGGCCATTTTTTAAATTTCTGTTTTACATTCTCAGAAAATGATGAAACATGCAACATTATCTTTTAATCTTTAAAGTAGAATCTGCTGTTGAAGGTGTAAGAAAAGCAGTACCGCACCTGACCACATGAAGCGCTGTTACGCAGAAGCATCCCTCAGTATATCCCAGCACAAACCTCTATCATTCAGCTGTGGCATGCTCAGTACAACACTACCTCCCTGTGGTAGCCATATTTACTTCAGTTACACTGCGTTCATCATGGTTTATAGACAGCAGTGTTATCAAAACTGTGATGTCATGTTGGGGGTTGTAGTCCTAACATCATATGCGCAGGCATGATCAATTATGATTAATGTTTAAAGCCCTCCTCCACCGTGGGCCCTTTCCAAACAATGGTGGTGTTTCTGGATTGTGTTGATATATGGTTTCTTCTTTGCATGATAGAGCTTTAGCTTGCATTTGTGGATCACATAACAAATTATATTCACAGATAATGATTTCTGGAAGTCTTCCCGAGTCCTTGCAGTGATTTCTGGAAGTCTTCCCGAGTCCTTGCAGTGATTTCTGGAAGTCTTCCCGAGTCCTTGCAGTGATTTCTGGAAGTCTTCCCGAGTCCTTGCAGTGATTTCTGGAAGTCTTCCTGAGCCCATGCAATGATTTCTGGAAGTCTTCCTGAGCCCTTGCACTGATTTCTGGAAGTCTTTCTGAGCCCATGCAGTGATTTCTGGAAGTCGTCCTGAGCCCATGCAGTGATTTCTGGAAGTCTTCCTGAGACAATGCAATGATTTCTGGAAGTCTTCCTGAGCCCTTGCAGTGATTTCTGGAAGTCTTCCTGAGCCCTTGCAGGGATTTCTGGAAGTCTTCCTGAGCCCATGCACTGATTTCTGGAAGTCTTTCTGAGCCCATGGAGTGATTTCTGGAAGTCTTCCAGAGCCCTTGCAGTGATTTCTGGAAGTCTTCCTGAGCCCATGCACTGATTTCTGGAAGTCTTCCTGAGCCCTTGCAGTGATTTCTGGCAGTCTTCCTGAGCCCATGCAGTGATTTCTGGAAGTCGTCCTGAGCAAATGCACTGATTTCTGGAAGTCTTCCTGAGCCCTTGCAGTGATTTCTGGAAGTCTTCCCGAGTCCTTGCAGGGATTTCTGGAAGTCTTCCTGAGCCCATGCAGTGATTTCTGGAAGTCTTCCTGAGCAAATGCACTGATTTCTGGAAGTCTTCCTGAGCCCTTGCAGTGATTTCTGGAAGTCTTCCTGAGCCCTTGCAGTGATTTCTGGAAGTCTTCCTGAGCCCATGCAGTGATTTCTGGAAGTCTTCCTGAGCCCTAGCAGTGATTTCTGGAAGTCTTCCAGTGAGGATTTCTGAAGTCTTCTTGAGCCATGCAGTGATTTCTGGAAGTCTTCCTGAGCCCTGCATGATTCTGGAATCTTCGCTGAGCCCATGCATGATTTCTGGAAGTCTTCTGAGCCCTCAGTGATTTCTGAAGTCTTCCTGAGCCCTTGCAGTGATTCTGGAAGTCTCCTGGCCCAGCAGTGATTCTGAATCTTCCTGAGCCTGCAGGATTTCTGGAAGTCTTCTGTAGCCCAGCAGTGATTTCTGGAAGTCTTCCGAGTCCATTGCAGTGGATTTCTGGAATCTTCCTGACCCTGCAGTGATTTCTGGAAGTCTTCCCGAGTCCTTGCAGTGATTTCTGGAAGTCTTCCCGAGCCCTTGCAGTGATTTCTGGAAGTCTTCCTGAGCCCTTGCAGTGATTTCTGGAAGTCTTCCTGAGCCCTTGCAGTGATTTCTGGAAGTCTTCCTGAGCCCATGCAGTGATTTCTGGAAGTCTTCCTGAGCCCATGCAGTGATTTCTGGAAGTCTTCCTGAGCACATGCACTGATTTCTGGAAGTCTTCCTGAGCCCTTGCAGTGATTTCTGGAAGTCTTCCAGAGACCTTGCAGGGATTTCTGGAAGTCTTCCTGAGCCCATGCACTGATTTCTGGAAGTCTTTCTGAGCCCATGGAGTGATTTCTGGAAGTCTTCCAGAGCCCTTGCAGTGATTTCTGGAAATCTTCCTAAGCCCATGCAATGATTTCTAGACGTATTCCTGAGCCCTTGCAGTGATGTCTGGAAGTCTTCCTGAGCCCATGCAGTGATTTCTGGAAGTCTTCCTGAGCAAATGCACTGATTTCTGGAAGTCTTCCTGAGCCCTTGCAGTGATTTCTGGAAGTCTTCCTGAGCCCTAATTTACGCAGGATTTCTGGAAGATCTTCCTGAGCCCTGCACTGATTTTCTGGAAGTTATCTGAGGCAAAGTGACTGATTTCTGGAATCTTCCTGAGCCTTGCAGTGATTTTCTGGAAGTCATTCCTGAGCCCATTGCAGTGATTTCTGGAAGTCTTCCTGAGCACCATGCACTGATTTATGGAAGTCTCCTGAGCCCTTTGCAGTGATTTCTGGAAGTCTCCTGAGCCCCTGCAGTGATTTCTGGGAAATCTTCCTGAGCAAATGCACTGATTTCTGGAAGTCCCTGAGCCTTGCAGTGATTTCTGGAAGTCTTCCTGAGCCCTTTCAGTGAAATTTTTTAGAAGTCTTCCTGAGCCCATGCAGTGATTTCTGGAAGTCTTCCTGACCCTTGCAGTGATTTCTGGAAATCTTCCTGAGCCTTTGCAGTGATTTCTGGAAGTCTTCTAGAGCCCATGCAGTATTTCTGGAATCTTCCTGAGCCCATGCAGTGATTTCCCGGAAGTCTTCCCGAGCCCTTGCAGTGATTTCTGGAAGTTTTTCCTGAGCCCTTGCAGTGATTTCTGGAAGTTTCTTGAGCCCATGCAGTGATTCTGGAAGACTTCGTGAGCCCATGCAGTGATTTCTGGAAGTCTTCCTGAGCCCAAGCAGAGATATCTGGAAGTCTAACTGATCCCATGCAGTGATTTTCTGGAAGTCTTCCTGAGCCCTTGGGAGTGATTTCTGGAAGTCTTCCTGAGCCCGCAAAGATTTTCTGGAAGTCTCCTGAGCCCATGCACTGATTTCTGGAAGTCTTCCTGAGCCCTTGCAGTGATTTCTGGAAGTCTTCCTGAGCCCTTGCAGTGATTTCTGGAAGTCTTCCTGAGCCCATGCATGATTTCTGGAAGTCTTCCGAGCCCTGCATGATTTCTGGAAGTCTCCTGAGCCCATGCAGTGATTTCTGGAAGTCCCTTTCCCGAGCAAATGCACTGATTTCTGGAAGTCCTTCCTGAGCCCCTTTCAGTGATTTCTGGAAGTCTTCCTGAGCCCTGCAGTGATTTCTGGAAGTCTTCCTGAGCCCATGCAGTCTGGAAGTCTTCCTGAGCCCTTGCAGTGATTTCTGGAAGTCTTCTTGAGCCCATGCAGTGATTTCTGGAAGTCTTCCTGAGCCCATGCAGTGATTTCTGGAAGTCTTCCTGAGCCCATGCAGTGAGTTCTGGAAGTCTTCCTGAGCCCTTGCAGTGATTTCCCTGGACAGTGCTTCCTGAGCCCTTGCAGTGATTTCTGGAAGTCTGCCTGAGCCCATGCAGTGATTTCTGGAAGTCTTCCTGAGCCCATGCAGTGATTTCTGGAAGTCTTCCTGAGCCCTTGCAGTGATTTCTGGAAGTCTTCCTGAGCCCATGCACTGATTTCTGGAAGTCTTCCTGAGCCCATGCACTGATTTATGGAAGTCTTCCTGAGCCCTTGCAGTGATTTCTGGAAGTCTTCCTGAGCCCTTGCAGTGATTTCTGGAAGTCTTCCTGAGCCCTTGCAGTGATTTCTGGAAGTCTTCCTGAGCCCATGCAGTGATTTCTGGAAGTCTTCATGAGCCCATGCACTGATTTCTAGAAGTCTTCCTGAGTCCTTGCAGTGATTTGCACGTCCTATTTATGCCTAATTTTAACGCAGTGTCACTTGTCTGTACATCGCCACCTTCCAGTACAGACCGTCGACCATGTCCCTTGAGCACATGGATTTCTCCAGATTCTCTGAACCTTTTGATGATAGTTTTGCGATGGTCAAAGTTTAAGTTTAATTTCTATGTTGATAGACTTTTTTCTGAATTTTTCCCACAATTTTTTCATTCATTAATAAAACATTGGTGACCTCTGACCACATTTGCTTCTGTGTGACTCTGCCTCTCTAACCTGCTCTTTTCATACAAAGTCAGGAGACTTAGGTGAATATTGACCCTGCTGCGTTTTTTTTTTTCACTGATAGCTCTCACTTTTCAAGCTTATTACCCCGGTCCCAACTTTTCTGCGAGGTGCTTGCTCCACCCATCAATTCCCAAAAGTTATTTTTATTCCATATGAAATGGAAAAAGTTTCTAAATTTAGCACATTGCACAGAGCAGCGTATAGTCTCTAGTTGTTCCTTTGCCTTCAGCTTGACCTTACCCTGTACGGTTTTCAGTCCGCCTCACCTGCACCACACGGTGGTGGACACAGGGAAGCGCAGATGATCTGATGTGAGCGCTATTCAGATATCTACAATCAATTAATGGAGGCCGCGGCCGGAGATAGTCTGCAACCGGGAGCCGACGCGAAGAGAGTTGTTGTTACTCGAAGAAAAAAATCAATGATTCCTCCAGATAGAGCGGAAAAAATCCCAGCGCGATGATAATGGAAAGTCACAGTCACAGTAAACACACAGGGCTCCAGAACGTTTATTACAAGTCAGCGATAAAATCTGTTGTACAACACATGTGTACAGTATAAAGGAGGCAACGACGCCCCCCTAATGGTGAGAATGGGAATGACTTCCCCTAATGGTGAGAATGGCAATGACTCACCTTAATAGTGAAAACAACAACCCGTAATGGTTAGATTGTCTCCCCAATGGTTAGAATTAAAATGACTCCCCCTAATGGTGAGAATGGCAATGACTTCCCTATAGTGAGAATGACACCCCCTAATGGTGAGAATGGATCGACTCCCCCTAAAAGTGAAAACAACACCCCGTAATGGTGAGAATGACGCCTCCTAATGGTGATAATGAAAATGACTCCCACTAATAGTGAAAACAACACCCCGTAATGGTGAGAATGACGCCTCCTAATGGTGATAATGAAAATGACTCCCCCTAATGGTGAAAACAAGGCCGCCTAATGGTGAGAATGGCAATGACTCCCCTAGTAGCAAGAATGACACCTCCTAATAGTGAGAATGGAATTGACTCCCCCTAATAGTGAAAACAACACCCCGTAATGGTGAGAATGACGCCCCAATGGTGAGAATGAAAATGACTCCCCTAATGGTGAGAATGGCAATGACTTCCCTATAGAGAGAATGACACCCCCTAATGGAGAGAATGGAAATGACTCCCACTAATAGTGAAAACAACACCCCATAATGGTGAGAATGACGCCCCCCAATGGTGAGAATGGAAATTACTCACCCTAATGGTGAAAACAAGGCCCCGTAATGGTGAGAATGGCAATGACCCCCCCTAATATTGAAAACAACGCCCCCTAATGGTGAAAACATCAATGATGCCCTCTAATGGTGAGAACGGCAGTGACGCCCCCTAGTGGTGAGAACGGCAATGACGTCCCTTAATGGTGAGAAGGGCATTGATTCCCTCTAATGGTGAGAACAAATCCCCCTAATGGTGACAATGGCATTAACACCGTCTAATGGTGAGAACGGCAATGATGCCCCCTAATGGTGAGAATGAAGCCCCCTAAAGGTGAGAATGGCAACAATGCACCATAAAGGTAAGCATGGCAATGACGCCCCCTAATGGTGAGGACAGCAATGACACCTCCTAATGGTGAGGATGTGAATGACACCCCCTAATGGTGAGGACCGCAATGACACCCCCTAAGGGTGAGGACGGCAATGACACCCCCTAATGGTGAGGGCCTAAATGACACCTCCTAATGGTGAAGACGTGAATGACACCCCCTAAAGGTGAGGACATGAATGACACCTCCTAATGGTGAGGATGTGAATGACACCCCCATAAGGTGAGGACAGCAATGACACCTCCTAATGGTGAGGATGTGAATGACACCCCCTAATGGTGAGGACCGCAATGACACCCCCTAAGGGTGAGGACGGCAATGACACCCCCTAATGGTGAGGGCGGAAATGACACCTCCTAATGGTGAGGATGTGAATGACACCCCCTAATGGTGAGGACGGCAATGACACCCCCTAATGGTGAGGGCGGAAATGACACCTCCTAATGGTGAAGACGTGAATGACACCCCCTAAAGGTGAGGACATGAATGACACCTCCTAATGGTGAGGATGTGAATGACACCCCCAAAAGGTGAGGACATGAATGACACCTCCTAATGGTGAGGACGGCAACAACGCCCCCTTTTCATGAAAATGGCAATGTAGGATCCTCTTGGAGTCTGACAGCAACTGGATTATCTCAGATTATGGATTATTAACCTTCCTGCATCTTGTAAACTGTATGAAGATTGGATGATCAGATGCTGGTTCAGTCCTGATTCACACCTGCATATGGTTCAGTTTGCAGCCTCTGGTGCAGCATGCGGGGCTATTTTTTCAGTTAAAACAAGGGCCCCTATGACAGAAACCAGACGGACCTAACTGTAGTCAATGGGGTCTGAAAGGTGCAACTGGTGTCCATCATTTAACAGATTCAGCCACAGGGAACATCCAGTGCTGATGTGAACCGGGCCAAAAAGAAACAGAACAGAATAATAATAATGACACATTATGAAGAGGCTGAGTGACAATTCTGGGTGTAACACCGTCTCCCCCTCTCATGGCTGTGGGCATTGGGGGTGGAGAGACTGCATGATCACATTATGTAAAAAATAGACCCCCCTGAGAAGCTGAGCGATGCCTCCTCCAAGTCACATTCACACAGATTCTGGGAGATATGAGGAGCTGTTTGCAGGGCCGCCACTGTACAGCTGACTTAGCAGAGCCAGATCATTGATCGGAGCAGTGCAAACATCTCCCCATATGTCCTGGCTCTCGGTGAGTGCCACTTATATTCAGCCACCCTTGAATCCGTAAGCTGCGTGTCTTCGCCTCTTTTCTGGTTTTCTTGCAGCGGCCATTCCCACAATGTGATTTTTGGGGTGTGCTGCCTTTGTGGATTAGTTCCAGATTTCCTCCATTCAGTCTAATGATGTAAAACCGTGTCACAGTGGAACGTCCCGTCAGCCCCGCCGGGTGGTTTTCTATTACTGTACGATTGTGCTGCAATTAATATCATACACTACTGGTGCAGCTCATTGTTCGGCTTGTTCCTCAGATGGTGCAGCTGATCACGCACCACGTATAACAATGGCTGGCCTCACCGCCCTGCATTGGAAGACGACGGTGGGTGTCCCTGCCGTGGGAGCTGCTCAGGTGATGACGCATCACAGATGCCCGGAGCCTGCGGATGAGAGCGGCACATGAGTGGTAATTGAAGCACACACCACATACGTTGTCCCCTTCTGCTAAAGAAAGGAAAACCCACAATGGTCACTGAAACAACTTGGAAACTGAGAAAAGTAATAATCTAAATTTACTGAAAAACAACTGATGAAAATTAGACATTGCTTCTGAATTCTGGTTCAACCGAAAACTTTTACCATAGGGACATGTTACACTAAGGTGTGTCCTGTATTTAGCATCACAGGTGTATTACACTTATAATCAGTCAGTCTGCCTATTTAAAGGGTGAAAAGTAGTCACTGTGCTGTTTGGTATCATGGTGTGTACCACACTGAACATGGACCAAAGGAAGCTAAGGAGAGAGTTGTCTCAGGAGATTAGAAAGAAAATTATAGACAAACATGTTAAAGGCTATAAGGCCAACTCCAAACAGCATGATGTTCGTGTTGCTACAGCTGAAGATATTATTCAGAAGATTAAGGTCTATGGGACTGAAGCCGACCTCTCTGGACTTGGCCACAAGAAAAAAACTGATGAAAAATTGACGAGATGGATAATACAAATGCTAATCAAAGAGCCCAGAACAACTTCCAAAGAGAGTAGAGGTGAACTCCAAGGTCAAAATACATCAGTGTCAGATCATACCATCCGTCTAGACTTAAAGGAAGGTGACATGGAAGGAAACTGCTGTTGAAAGCAGAACATAAAAAATGCATATTCACAAACCCCAAAGCTTCTGGAAGCATGTCTATAGACAAATGAGATGAATCTGGAGCTTTTAGCAAGTTACATGAGCTCTATGTTCACTGATGAATGAAGTCTACACAGAAAAGTACATTGCACCTACTGTGACACATCCGCAAAACACATGGGGGTTATGTTTTGTGGATACTTTGCTGTATGTGGCCCAGGGGGTCTTGAATCTGTGCAGGGTCCAATGAAATCTCAAGACTGTCAAGGGCATTCTGGAGTGAAGCGTGCTGCCCAACTTTAGAAAGCTTGGTCTCAGACTCAGGCTATGGGTGCTACAGAAAAATAATAAGCCAAAACAAACAGATAAAAACACTAGACTATTATGAAGTGGCCACGCCCTGATCTAAATCCTATTGAACATCTGTGGAAGGAGCTGAAACCTGCAGTCTGCAGCAGGCTCTTTTACACCTAGAACAGTAAGAGCATGAGGGGTGGGCCAAATACCTCTGGACAACTGGCACACAAGGAGTGGGTCAAATACCTGTGGGCAGCTGAAGCACAAGAAGTGAACCAAGTACCTGTGGAAAACTGGAGCACAAGGAGTGGGCCAAATACCTGTGGACAGCTGAATCTTGAAAAAAGCCCTGTTGAGGGCTGAAACGTTGCTGTGTTGGGTCAATAAATATTTCACTTTTTTTGAAAGTGCTGCCTTTTCAACTTTTTTTAAATCCCTGTGGACCGCTAGAGAACGAGGAGTGGGCCAAATACCTGTGGACAACTGGAGCACGAGGAGTGGGCTAATTACCTGTGGACAATTGGAACACAAGGAGTGGGCCAAATACATGTGGACCGCTGGAGCACTATGAGTGGGCCAAATACCTGTGGACAGCTGGAGCACAAGGAGTGTCCTAATACCTGTGGACAGCTGGAGCACAAGGAGTGGGCCAAATACCTGTGGACAACTGGAGCATGAGGAGTGGGCCAAATATCTGTGGAAAGCTGGAGCACAAGGAGTGGGCCAAATACTTGTGGCCAACTGGAGCACGTGGAGTGGACCAAATACCTGTGGACAGCTGGAGCACAAGGAGTGGGCCAAATACCTGTGGTCAGCTAAAGCACAAAGAGTGAGGCAAATCCGTGGACAGCTGGAGGGCGAGGAGTGGGCCAAATACCTGTGGACAGCTGGAGCATGAGGAGTGGGCCAAATACCTGTGGACAGCTGGAGCACGAGGAGTGGGCCAAATACCTGTGGACAGCTGGAGCATGAGGAGTGGGCCAAATACCTGTGGACAGCTGGAGCATGTGGAACAGGCCAAATACCTGTGGACAGCTGGAGCATGAGGAGTGTCCTAATACCTGTGGACAGCTGGAGCATGAGGAGTGTCCTAATACCTGTGGACAGCTGGAGCAGGAGGAGTGGGCCAAATACCTGTGGACAGCTGGAGCACGAGGAGTGGGCCAACTACCTGTGGACAGCTGGAGCAGGAGGAGTGGGCCAAATATCTGTGGAAAGCTGGAGCACAAGGAGGGGGGCCAAAATTGTGGGGGAATGGAGCACGTGGAGTGGACCAAATACCTGTGGACAGCTGGAGCACAAGGAGTGGGCCAAATTCCAGTGGTCAGCTAAAGCACAAAGAGTGAGGCAAATACCCGTGGACAGCTGGAGCACGAGGAGTGGGCCAAATACCTGTGGACATCTGGAGCATGAGGAGTGGGCCAAATACCTGTGGACATCTGGAGCATGAGGAGTGGGAAAATTTACTGTGGATAGCTTGAGCACGAGCAGTGGGCCAAATACCTGTGGACAACTGGAGCATGAGGAGTGGGCCAAATATCTGTGGAAAGCTGGAGCACAAGGAGTGGGCCAAATACTTGTGGCCAACTGGAGCACGTGGAGTGGACCAAATACCTGTGGACAGCTGGAGCACAAGGAGTGGGCCAAATACCTGTGGTCAACTAAAGCACAAAGAGTGAGGCAAATACCCGTGGACAGCTGGAGCACGAGGAGTGGGCCAAATACCTGTGGACAGCTGGAGCATGAGGAGTGGGCCAAATACCTGTGGACAGCTGGAGCAGGGGAGTGGGCCAAATCCCTGTGGCAGCTGGAGCACGAGGAGTGGGCCAAATACCTGTGGACGGTGGAGCATGAGGAGTGGGCCAAATACCTGTGGACGCTGGGCATGAGGAGTGGGCCAAATACCTGTGGACAACTGGAGCTGAGGAGTGGGCATAATGCCTGTGGACAGCTGTAGGAGTGGGCCAAATACCTGTGGACAGCTGGAGCTGTAGGAGTGGGCCAAATAACTATGGACAGCTGCAGCAGAAGGAGTGGGCCAAATACCTGTGGACGGTGGAGCATGAGGAGTGGGCAAATACCTGTGGACAGGTGGAGCAATGAGGGGTGTCCAAATTACCTGTGGACAGCGGGGAGCACAAGGAGTGGGCCAAATACTTGTGGACAGCTGGAGCACGAGGAGGGGGCCCAAAAATACCTGTGGACAATGGAGCATGAGGAGTGGGCAAATATCTGTGGAAAGTGGAGCACAAGGAGTGGGCCAAATACTTGTGGCGAACTGGAGCACGTGGAGTGGACCAAATACCTGTGGACAGCTGGAGTACAAGGAGTGGGCCAAATACCTGTGGTCAGCTAAAGCACAAAGAGTGAGGCAAATACCCGTGGACAGCTGGAGCACGAGGAGTGGGCCAAATACTGGGGGACAGCTGGGCACGAGGAGTGGGCCAAATACCTGTGGACAGCTGGAGCCGAGGAGTGGGCCAAATACCTGTGGAAAAACTGGAGCATGAGGAGTGGGTCAAATACCTGTGGAAAGCTGGAGCACAAGGAGTGGGCCAAATACTTGTGGCCAACTGGAGCACGTGGAGTGGACCAAATACCTGTGGACAGCTGGAGCACACGGAGTGGGCCAAATACCTGTGGTCAGCTCAAGCACAATGAGTGAGGCAAATATCCGTGGACAGCTGGAGCACGAGGAGTGGGCCAATACTTGTGAACATCTGGGCATGAGGAGTGGGCCAAATACCTGTGGACAGCTGGAGCTGAGGAGTGGGCAAATTACCTGGGGGACAGCTGGAGCACGAGGGTGGGCCAAATACCTGTGGACAATGGAGCATGAGGAGTGGGCCAAATACCTGTGGACAGCTGGAGCATGAGGAGTGGGCCAAATACCTGTGGACAGCTGGAGCACGAGGAGTGGGCCAAATACCTGTGGACAGCTGGAGCATGAGGAGTGGGTCTAATATCTTTGGACAGGGGCAGAAGTCTCGTTGAGAGTTCCAGAAGTTTTTTGGCTGCAGTCATTGTCTCAAAAGGTTGTGCAGCAAATTATTAAGGCGACCAGTGGTTTTTCCCTAACGAGGGCTACCAGCAATTAGTCCCTGTGTGTATACACATAATTATAGTACGACTGCTGCACCTTCTATAGTTGTTGGCAATATACTGCCTGCACAGCGCCCTCTGGCAGCGGCAGACCCCCCGCCCCCCCCCCCCACAGTCAACCTTCCGCACAGCTTTGTAAATAACGACTGATTATCCAGTAATGAGAAGCTCAGCGACGTCTTGTAAGATTCTGAATTGATCACAGTGTCCTGATCTGCAATTACACTGCAGAAAGAAATCTTGTAGAATTGTGAATGCAGCTCTGGATGTGACTGGTGTATAAGATATAATGTAACAGCACAATTGTTACTACAGCTCTGGATGTGACTATTGTAGAAGATATAATGTAACAGCATAATTGTGACTACAGCTCTGCATGTGACTGGTGTATAAGATATAATGTAACAGCAGAATTGTGAATGCAGCTCTGGTTTGGACTAGTGTATCAGATAGAATGTAACAGCAGATTTGTGAAGGCAGCTCTAGATGTGACTGGTGTATAAGATATATTGTAACAGCAGAATTGTGAATGCAGCTCTGGATGTGACTGGTGTATAAGATATATTGTAACAGCAGAATTGTGACTACAGCTCTGGATGTGACTGGTGTATAAGATATAATATAACAGCAGAATTGTGAATGCAGCTCTGGATTTGACTACTGTATAAGATATAATGTAACAGCAGAATTGTGAATGCAGCTCTGGATGTGACTGGTGTATAAGATATAATGTAACAACAAAATTGTGACTACAGCTCTGGATGTGATTGGTGTATAGGATATAATGTAACAGCAGAATTGTGAATGCAGCTCTGGATGTGACTAGTGTATAATATATAATGTAACAGCACAATTGTTAATACAGCTCTGGATGTGACTAGTGTATAAGATATATGTAACAGCAGAATTGTGACTACAGCTCTGGATGTGACTGGTGTATAAGATATAATGTAACAGCAGAATTGTGAATGCAATTCTAGATGTGACTGGTGTATAAGATAAAATGTAACAGGGGAATTGTGAATGCAGCTCTAGATGTGACTGGTGTATATGATATAATGTAACAGCAGAATTGTGAATGCAGCTCTGGATGTGACTAGTGTATTAGATATAATGTAACAGAAGAATTGCAAATACAGCTCTAGATGTGACTGGTGTATAAGATATAATATAACTGAAGAATTGTGAATGCAGCTCTGGATGTGACTGGTATATAAGATATAATGTAACAGCAGAATTGTGAATGCAGCTCTGGATGTGACTAATGTATAAGATATAATATAACAGCAGAATTGTGAATGCAGCTCTGGATGTGACTAATGTATAAGATATATTGTAACAGCAGAATTGTGAATGCAGCTCTGGATGTGACTGGTGTATAAGATATAATGTAACAGCAGAATTGTGATTGCAGCTCTAGATGTGTCTGGTGTATAAGATATATTGTAACAGCAGAATTGTGATTGCAGCTCTGGATGTGATGGTTTTTATAAGATATATTGTAACGCAGAATTTTTGATACGCTTGGATGTGACTGGTGTATAAGATATGATGTAACAGCAGAATTGTGAATGCAGCTCTGGATATAGAGCATAAGATATAATGTAACAGCAGAATTGTGAATGCAGCTCTGGATGTGACTAATGTATAAGATATAATGTAACAGCAGAATTGTGAATGCAGTTCTGGATGTGACTAGTGTATAAGATATAATGTAACAGCAGAATTGTGAATGCAGCTCTGGATGTGACTGGTGTATAAGATATAATGTAACAGCAGAATTGTGAATGCAGCTCTGGATGTGACTGTAGTATAAGATATAATGTAACAGCAGAATTGTGAATGCAGCTCTAGATGTGACTGGTGTATAAGATATAATGTAACAGCAGAATTGTGAATGCAGCTCTGGATGTGACTAATGTATAAGATATAATGTAACAGCAGAATTGTGAAGTCAGCTCTAGATGTGATTGGTGTATAAGATATAATGTAACAGCAGAATTGTGAATGCAGCTCTGGATGTGACTAATGTATAAGATTAATGTAACAGCGAATTGTGAATGCAGCTCTGGATGTGACTAATGTATAAGATATAATGTAACAGCAGAATTGTGAATGCAGCTCTGGATGTGACTAATGTATAAGATATAACGTAACAGCAGAATTGTGAATGCAGCTCTGGATGTGACTAGTGTATAAGATATAATGTAACAGCAGAATTGTAAATACAGCCCTGGCTGTGACTATTTCTGTAAAGTAAGATCCGTACACAACAATGCCGCTCTCAGTGCAGCCGGATCTTCCTGTTTTCGGTTGGAGCTGTCAGGATATGCAGTGGGCACATGATAGATGCCCTGTATTAATGGTGATGAGTCAGGGGCATCAGGGTAATGAGCCGAGGAGTATTAACCAGCCGGCGGCAGCTTTACCGCCTGCCCACATGATGGGGGGGGGGGGACCGCTGCGCCGGATTCTCCACAGTAGTGCTCATCCCACAAGACCAGGGCACTTTTCCTTGCGCCCCCTTTTGGCTGAATTACTTAACACAGATCATTTGTACTATGCAACATTTCATTACAATTTGTCCACTAGGGGGCGCGGCTCTGATGAAATCTTTTCCATGAGTCCGGTTCCATCAGCTGCTGATGTCTAGCCTGGGAAATCCTGGTGTTTGTGGAGATCACCTGACTGCGCAGCGATGACTATTATGAGTCAACATCTTACGGTGCGGAGTGAGCACATGAGAGAATTAAGTGCGCCCCGTGTTTAACAGCTCCTCAGTGTGTTTACCTGACATCCACTCCTGATAATCGTCGAGATAACCCACAACACGGACGCCAGATGCTGCTGCTCCCTCTGCCGCGCTGATGGAAAATTCTATCTGAGCACGTCTGATAAGTCAGGCGAGCGGC
This sequence comes from Phyllomedusa bahiana, assembly GCA_025379985.1. NCBI lineage: Eukaryota > Metazoa > Chordata > Amphibia > Anura > Hylidae > Phyllomedusa > Phyllomedusa bahiana. Next base: position 48,609 of record JAODAL010019589.1, read on the forward strand.
GGCGACTCTTCCATGGATTTCAGCAGAGTTATCTTGTGTGCAGTCACTGAGCCTTAGAGGCGTTCATCACTGTATCTGGACCTGGGAAAGCTGGGTGACCGATATCACAGATGCCCAAGCGATGCATTGCCTGTAGATGTGCTGTGCAGATTTGTGCAAGGAAGATCCGAATCACAGCACCGACCACGTGGAGTGAGAAGTCTTATCCCCACGTGGAGGAAACTGACCTGCGGCGCTGATCTTTAACCCCTTCAGGTCGCAGCTATTTTTGTATTTTTTGGTATCCGTTATTTTTCCTTCTTGTCGGAGCTAAAACTTTTTTTTTATTTATCTGCCTACACAGACATATGAGGGCGTGTTTTTTGCGGGACAAGATGTACTTTGAATGGTGCCATTGACCACACTATATAATGTACTGGAAGCCCTCCAAAATATTCCTTGTGGAGTGAAGTGTAAAAAAAAAAAAAAATCAATTGCATCTTTTTTTGCAGGGGAGGAGGAGCAGTGTTACGTTTTTCGGGTGTTCACTCTTCGGCATCATTGAGGTGTTACCTGTATTCTGCGGGTCGGCACAAATGTTTTTCTACTGCTAAAAAATAAAAATCTTTAAAAAAAAAATCTTAAAAAAAAAAAAAAAAAAAAAAATCTTATAACTTCTTTTTAAAAATGTTCCTGTTTCCTCCGTAGGCGAGGTCTTGTTTTCATTGGTACCACTGTGTAAAACTTCCTTTTTTTTTTTTTTTTTTAACCCAAAAACCACATTAGGTATTTTTTTTTTACATTGTTTAAATCATGACATGACGCGGTGTTAGGTTGCAGACGTGTTATCTATTTTGTTTGTTCATCTTTTTAAATCCTTTTATATGGTAAATGTGAAAAGTAAGGTTTTTTTAATTTGTACTTTTTTAAAGATTTTTAAATACCTTGTTTTTTTTTGTTTTTTTAATATTTTTATGTTAACATCGAGTCCCCCGGGGGTCTTGAACATGGGATCGCTTGATTGTTTGTCCTATTGACAGCAGTACTGATGGGTGTAATAGGTATACAAACATGGCAGCTACTGAGACCATCGTTAGGCCTCATGTCGGGGGTGACCGGGGTCCGCCATGAAGCGCAGCATTTAAATGGTCAAGTGGACGGGATCAGAGCTGTATCCAACAGCCGGCACCCGCCGTGTATGGAGCGGCTTCAGCGAGTGAGCTTACATCCCCATTCGGAGCAGTTCACTGAATGGTGATGTGAGCAGAGGCATGTGACTGCTCCAGCCAATCCGAGGCTGGGGGGACTTTTGCACTGGTGATTGTGTAGCAGAGGCATGTGAAACTTGCTCTAGCCATTTCTGAGCTGCACTGGGGGAGTGAGCAGAGGCATGTGACTGCTCCAGCCAATCCGAGGCTGCACTGGTGATGTGAGCAGAGACATGTGACTGCTCCAGCCAATCCGAGGCTGCACTGGTGATGTGAGCAGAGACATGTGACTGCTCCAGCCAATCCGAGGACTTTTTAGCACTGGTGGTTGTAGAGATAGAGGCCATGTGACTCCTCAGCCAGATTCCGGAGGATTGACACAGTGCTGTGGTTATGTGGAACAGGGGAATGTGGTACTTCCCCAGCCTAATCCGGTGGCTTGCAGTTGTGATGTGAGCAGAGGCATGTGACTGCTCTAGCCAATCCGAGGCTGCACTGGTGATGTGAGCAGAGCCATGTGACTGCTCCAGCCAATCCGAGGCTGCAGTGGTGATGTGAGCAGAGGCATGTGACTACCCCAGCCAATCCAAGGCTGCAGTGGTGACGCCCCCGTTCACAGGTATGAAAACAGCAGAGGAGAGGGACAAAGGCAGGAAACTGGACCAGCCAGAAGGAAGTGGGTTGTTTTTAAACAAAGAATCCTTGTCTCCCTCCTCTTAACCCAAAAGTTTTCCCCCACCTTTGGTTTTGTTGAACTTGATGGACTTATTTACTTTTTTCAACCTTAATATGTAACTTTGTTAAATACATGTATTGTTTTTTTTTATTTATTCCTTATGGTGATCCCTGCGTTAGTTTTTATTTAAAGGGCTTTTATCAACGATGGCTTTTCATGCCATGGGTATGTCATGCTTCAGCTTTCATTGTGTTCAGATGGGGGAGTGTTTGTATGATTTATTTTGATAATGCTCATTCTTTTGTGACCTCAGCAGGGATTGATTGACTTATCATACATTGTCTTATCCCCCCAACGTGTGCTACACTCTAATAAAACACAGGACTTTTTCATCTTAATGTGCTGTGTGCAGTTGTTTAAACATAGACTGATGGTGGTTTTTATAATACTTCTGCCACACCTTTCGGCAATAAGGCCATCCTCAGGTTTAAACTCCTTTAGGAATCCGAACACGGTATGACATACTGATTGAGGTTTCTTTTTTGGAGGGGAGAAATGAAAAAAGGCCAATAGAGAGACCAAAAAAAACACACAGTATGATAACTTATCTGCCCTGTGTGACTAATTACTAAGAAGTACAGAGGACAGCAAAAGAATGACAACACCTGGGGTTGCTTGTTGAACACTCGCTTCAGCTGTGACGTGTGTTGTGATTTACTAAGGGAGCACAGAGGAAGGAGTAGAATGACAGCACCTGGGGTTCTTTAACCATAATCGCTGTGCTGTGGAGTGTTTGTGTGGATTTAAGGAGTACAGAGGAAGGAGTGAATGACAGCTCCTGGGGTTGCAATACTCGTCTGCAGGAGTGTGTCTGATTACTAAGGAGTACAGAGGACGAGAGTAGGAATGACAGCTTACCTTGGAGTTTGTGTGAAAAACTCGCTCAAGCACAGTGAGTGTGCTGGTGTATTACTAAGGAGTACTGGAGGACAGGATTAGAATGACAGCACCTGGGGGTTGAACACGCGCTTGAATAGCAGAGAGTGTGTGTGATTACTAAGGTGTAAGAGGACAGGAGTAGTAGTGATATGACTAGCACACCTGGGGTTGATACTCGCTCAGCTGTGGAGTGTGTGTGATTACTAAGGGTACAGAGGACGAGTGTAGAATGACAGCACCTGGGGTTGATACACTCTCTCAGCAGTGTGAGTGTGTGTGATTACTAAGGAATACAGAAGACAGGACATAGATTGTACCAGCACATTGGGGGGTTTGAGCACTCGCATCAGCCAGTGGAGTCGTGTGTGATTACTAAGGACTACAAGAAGGTCAAAGTTATAGAATGACTGCACATGGGGTTGGACACTCGCTCAAAGCTGGTCTGTGTGTGATTACTTAAGGAGACAGAGGATGGGAGTAGGTTATGACAGCTAACCTGGGGGGTTTTGAACAATGTCCTCGGCAGTGAGTGTGTGTGTTGTGAATTACTTTGGTGTTCAGGTAGGACAGGAGTAGATTATGACAGCTCATGGGGTTGTTGAACACTCGCTGAGCACGAGGAAGTGTGTGTGTTTACCTATGACGTACAGAAGGACTGGAAGTTGAATGACAGGCACCTGGGGTTTTGTTTAGGTTTTTTTGTTTAATCACTCGTCTTCTCAGCGGTTGAGTGAGAGTGATTACTAAGGTAGGTACAGAGGACAGGAGGTTTTGAATGACGCAATGTAGGTATGTGAATCGCACGCTCAGCTGTGAGTGTGTGTGATGGATTATAAGGAGTACAGAGGATTGGGATAAAAGTGGATGACAGCAACCTGGGGGTTGAAACATCTCGCTCCAGGCAGTATGTGTGTGATTAATTAAGGTGTTACAGAGGACAGGATGTAGGGGGAATGATCAGACGCCTGGGGTTGAACACTCGCTCAGCAGTGAGTGTGGTGGATTCAACGAAGGAGACAGACGAGGTCGGAAGTAGATGACAAGCCACATGGTGGTTGGGACACTTGCTCAGCAGTGTGTGTTTGTGGATTACTATGCGAGCACAGAGGACATGAGTAGAATGGACGCACCTGGGGTTCGTTGAATACTTCTCTCCAGCAGGTGAGTGGTGTTGTGATTACTAAGGGAGTACAGTGGACATGAGTTGAATGACAGCACCTGTGGTTTGGCGGACACCTTCGCCTCAGAGTGGAGTGTGTTTGTTGATTATAAGGAGTACAGAGGCATGAGTAGAATGTAAGCACCTGGGGTTTGGAATACTTCGCACTCAGCAGGTGAGTGTGTGTCGATTTATAAGGAGTCCAGAGGACAGGGAGTAGAATGACGCACCAGGGGTTGAATTCTCGTACTCAGGCTGTGAGTGTGTGTGACTTACTAAGGAGGTACAGAGGAAGGAGTAGAATGACTGCACCTGCGGGTTGAATACTCGCCTAACGCAGTTGGAGTGCTGTGTGATTACTAAGGTGTACAGTGGACGGAAGTTGAATGACAGACACTATGGTTTTGTTTTGCAACACTCGATCAGCAGTGAATGTGAGTTGATTTATAAGGTAGTACCACATGGACGTTGGAGTAGAATGACAGCTTGTTTATGGTTTGTTGAAAAATGCTCCTCAGCAGTGAGTGTGTGTGTATTACTAAGGAGTATCAGAGGATCAAGGAAGTAGAATTGACTGCTCCTGGGGGTGAATTACTCGACTAGCTTGTGGAGTGGGTGGATTTACTACAGGAGTACAGTAAGGAACTGAGTGAGAATGGCAAGCACCTGGTGGGTTGAACACTCGCTTCAGCTGATGAGGTGTGCTGTGTTTAATAAGGAGACGTTACAGAGGACCCATGAGTAGAATGGCAGCAACCGGGGTTTGGAACACTCGCTCAGCCCAGTGAAGGTGTGTGTGTGATTACTAAGGGAGTTAGGTACAAAGGACATGTGTAGAATGTACACGCATGTACGGTTGAACACCGCTCAAGCAGAGTGAGTGTGTGTGTGTTAATAAGGAGTTACAGAGGGACGGGAAGAGTTGGTGAAGCACCATGGGGAATGAAACACATTTGCTGCCCGCTTTGCCAACAGAGAACATTGACACACACGCTGCCATTAAAGACAGCAGAAGGAGTTCGTTTTTTAAGGGGTTGGGTTTTGTTATTGATGTAACTCTGCAAGAATCCTGAACGTTAACTTTTTTCTCTGTTCAGCGGTTTATTTTTTTCGGACCGCGCTCTGACGAAGGCCAGGATATCGGCGTCGGTCTGGCTGTCCCCTGTGAGCGGAATGGGGGTGTCGGTGCGCACGCGGGGAGGGGAGTAAGCCCTGAAATGAGGGGAAGTGCCCCCCCCCCCCCCCCCCCCCCCACGCCCCCCGCTCCCCTTCCCCCCCCCCCCCCCCCCCCCCCCCCCCCCCCCCCCCCCCCCCCCCACAGACGGAGAACGGTGAGGGAAAGGATGGAAGAGATAGATTTTGGAAATTCAACATTTTTCATGTGAACATCGCATTGTCCTAGAGGTAAAATTCAGAGCCAAAGACTTCATGATAAATCGTTACAGGGTCGGGGCTCGGATTCTCCTCTCCCTTCTTTTTGTACATTCCTAAGCAGGGGGTGCAGCGGACGGGATGATTCAACAGCCTTAGGGTGCCCACTTCTGGCCTGTCAGTAACGGATGGCGCACAGTATTGGAGCGTGCCTCAGAGGCTGTCAGTTAACTCCAGGGGCCCTGCCACGTCGCTGTCGAGACTGGAGATCACTCCGATCCCATCCACTTAACTACTTAGATGCCGCGGTTAACATGACCCTGACACCTAAGCAGTTATACAGGAGGGGACGTCTCCTCCCATCTCCCGATTGGTTCCCCGTTACATATGATGGGTGCACGGCCATTATCTGTCTCGGGGCTAGCCGGGGGTGCCGTTGGTTTGCCCACAATGGGGTATACAATGACTGGGTAGGAAACATGATAAGCAAGGGGGATGAGGTCGGAAGCGATGGGTAAACCAAGTGGATTGCAGGGTAGACCCTGGTAGGCAGGTACTGTGGTAGGAGGCGTAGGTAAGAGGGGCTGAGGTAAGAAAACAGGTGGGTCATAAGAGGAATGGGGTATGGAGGTGTGGGTCACTGGAACTGGGGTGGTTGACAGTGTAGCGAACGGTACTGCAGGTTGAAAAGTGGTAATAAGGAATGTGGATTAGGAAAAGTAGGTTAAAACGACTGAATGGAGGTCAGGGAAAGTGGTCTACAGAATGTGGCTAGTGGGAAAGTGTCTCAAGGGGAATGGCGGTAGGACAGAGTAGGTAACAGGGGTCTCGAGGTAGGAAAAGAGGTCTGAAGGAATAGAAGGTAGCGCAAAATCGTTGGAAAAAAGAATGAGGTACGGAAACCGCTGGTAAAAAGGAAACTGAGAGTAGGCATGGGGTGGTTTACGGAAAATGAGGTAGGAGCACGTGGTAAGCCGGACATGTGGGTATGACAAAGTGGTCAGCTAATGACTTGGTCGCCACCGTGGAAAATAGGAAATGAGGTAGGAATTAACGGGTGAGGTAGGAACAGCTGGTAAACGAAGGGTTGCAGAGATAAGCGGGAACGTTGTAATAAGGAATGGTGGTAGGCAGGAGTGGTCAGCAGGAATTGCTGAGTCGGACACAGATGGTAAGAAGGGGAAAAATGAGGTAGGAGGGAGTGGTAAGACGGAAATGGTGGTCGGGAACAGTGGTAGAAGGAACTGATGTGTAGGCACCGGTGGTAATAAGGAATATTGTCGGCAGGAGATGGTAAAAAAGGACATGAAGGTAGGCAAAATGTCGGTTAGCGAAGTGGCATGTCAGCCGTTAGGAGAAAGTGGTAAAAGACAGGGTGGAATTAAGGGGACACGTGGTAGAACTAAGCGACTGGGGTAGGAGGAGTGGTGGAAACACACGGAATGAGGTATAGTAGAACGTGGTACAGAAGGAAATTGGGTAGGGGAGAAGATGGTTAAGACGGGATGAGGTATGGGGCAAAGTGGGTAATACGGGACTGTGGGTAGGCCCGGAGTGGAAAACAAAAGGAATGAGGTAGGAAATGTGGTCGCCGACAGGACCATGAGGTAGGAGAAAGCGTGTAAAAAGGACGTGGATTTAAGGGCAAGATGCGATAAATCAGCCGCAATGGGGTAGGAGGGAGTTTTGTAGGCAAAAAGGAAGAGAGGTAGGAGAACGTAGGTAAGAAGTGGAATGTGGCTAGGAAAAGAGTAAGGTGTGACCGTAAAAGCAAGGACTAGGTAGGCAGAGAGATGGTAAGCAGGAATTGTAGGGTAGGAAAAGGGGTAAGAAGGAATGACAGAGTTCGGAACGTGGTAATCACGGAAATCGTGGTAGGATGAGTGGTGAAAAGGGGGGAATTGAGGATAGCGGAGAAGATGGTAAGCAGGGCATGAGAGGTAAGGAAAAAGTGGAATAAGGAATGTGGTACGGGAAAGAGTATTAAAAGATGAATGTAGGTTAGGACAACTTGGTAGAGGGATGGTGGGTAGGGCGGGAATGAGGCGTCAAAAAGGGGATGATTAGCAGGACAAAGCTGGTAGGACAGGATTGTGGTAGGATAACGTGGTAAGATCCCGTCCTGAAGTGTAGGAAAAGTGAGAAACCACCGGGTTGACGGTCAGGAAAACGTGTTACTAAGGAATGTGGTAGGAGGAGTATGGTACATACCACGGAATGAATGTAGGAGAAGGGGGTAAGAAAAGGAATGAAGTTTGGGAGAAGTGGTAAAAAGGATGAGGTCGGAGTATCAGGGGTAAGGAGGGGATGAGGTAGGAGAATTTGGTCAAAATAGGCTTTGAGGTAGGAACTGTGGCTACAGACGAGAATGGGGTAGGAGAAAAGGTGGCATCAGAAAAGGGAAGAGGAAGGACAACGTGGTAAGAGGACATGGGTCAGGAAAAGTGGTAACTGAGGAATGGGGTCGGAGAACAGGAGGTGAGAGCGGGGGGGGAAATGACCGCGACAGGTCAGGGAAAGGTGGCTAATGAGGAATACGGGGTAGACCGTCTCAAGTGCGGTCGGAGGGACATGCAAGGTCGAGAAAAGATGGAGCAAGGGAGGACATGGGGGTGAGTAAAGTGAGTAGGTAGAGGAATGGAGGTGAGAGACAAGTCGAGTAAGCCTGGGAATGTGGTAGGGACGGAGTGAGTAAGAAGGAATGGAGGGAGGTAGAATAGGGGTAAGAGGGGATAAGAGGCGAGGAAGGATTTGGAAAAAGGTGGGAGGTAGGAAATGTGTAAGAAAGAAATGAATGAATGTAGAAAAACGGTTGTTCAGACCCGAGACTGTGGTAGGAGGAGTGATAACGCTGCCGAGGTAGAGCGCCGATGGTAACACAGACCAAGCGTCTGTGGTAGCGGAGAGTGGTACGACAACGGGACTATGGTCGGACGGGAGTGGTACCCAAGGGAGTTGAGTAGGCAGGGGGTTTTTTTTACCATCTTTGTCATCTTACGCCACCTCCAAAAAAATACAAAGATGGCACAATCTGGGGGTATTTCTCCCTTTGTTCTCTTTGCCTGGGGAGCTGGTTGGGCCAGCGCGTTGGTCTGGTATGGATCGTTTGAAATTTTTGATTCTTGGGATGAGGAGTGGCAAATGGAGCGGGTGTCGTGAGGTGGAGCCTGTGGCAACGTGGGGTCGAGAGTGTACAGGACATTTTGGCCCGGGTCGAAATTATATATGCAGGCGCTCTATGAGACCTACATAGTCCAGGCAAGTGTGGTAGCGGAGCATCAGCCAGTGTGTTCGTGGTACTACTGGTATGTGGTGCTTAGGAGGGATGTGGTGGGATCAGAGCGGACAGGTGGTGCTGATAGTGTAGCATTTTTCAGGCGTGGGGGAGGCGTGTTGAGAATGTGACGGTTTGAGAGGGATTTATGGTGGGTGGGTGGTTTGGGTTAGTTTTTTGGTTGTAGTGCGGAGGTTTGGGTCCTGGGGCAGGCGGTCGGTTGGGGGATTGTGTCCGGGTGGCGTGCGTTGCAGTGATGTGGGGTTGTAACGACGGAGTGTGTACTAATGTTTCTTTTGGGGTTCTACGCCAGCTGCTACGCGAAGCGCGAGTATGATGATCAATCAATGTAATGCGGCTAGTTGTCACTTGGGTGGAGTCATAGCCACCGCCGTGGAAGCGGCAGTTGCACGACGCAGGATACTGATAGCCTTTGTCTTGTGATACTACTGAATTGGTCGAGCCTTGAAGTCATCACAGATGTAACAGATCCTCAGCTTCTGGAATAGCAGAGCTTATTGTCAATCACTGTGTTTGATAGAGGATTTGCTCAATGCCTCTGAAACTCGAAGTGGGTGCCTTATATGCTTGTAGTACCCACCCCTAACAGCTCATGTACTAGCGAAAGATGTGTTGCCTTATGCTGCCAGATACAACCAAAAAAGCCTGGGTAAGGAAGTGGGAAGGAAAAAGGTATGAAGCTATTGAAACCCATACTCCAGCCGGGAACTGGAAAAGTGGTGGGCCATGCGATAGCTTCGGGAGAAGAACTGCACACATCCCTAAACAGGGATGTTGTGTGTCTGATATGCTTATGGAAATCTCCCCCTGGCCTGGAACAGGAAGTGGGAACACCTAAGTTGTAATATATTGACAACATCCATTAATCTGCGTTAGTTGGGTGCCTGAAGCTGTTATTTAGAACATCCCACAGTCTGAAAAAGGATAGTGGGAGCCTGGTAGGTATATGATCCACCCTCAGACCTGAAACATGAAGCCAGTTGCTTAATGGGGTTTTGTAGTTACTGGAGGATGGATTATATAATATGATCTAGTAGTTGGGGGTTATATCAGAGTATTCGGCCTCGGTCAGTGATGCTTCGACCAGGCGGCAGGGGTTATCTTGCAGGGGTGGGACTGTCGTTGGTGTTTAGGCTTCGGTTTACTTAGACACGCGGGTGATAATGAGGGGAGGTGCGGGGGAAGGGAGAGTGGAGATTTACTCATGGCTGTTGCCATACACCTTGTGGGAAGATATAGGTACTGGCAAATGCATACATGTGGTAGCATTATTGGGTCTGAATATATCTTGGGGTGGGGGTAACAATAATCATTTTAATTACTTTTTGGGGTATGCTAGTAGGCACCCACCATTAACTTTAACAGGTTCATACCACAGGGAATGTGATTGTTACTCCTCAGGCAATATTGATGAGGCGGCCTCGTCTACTTCTTATCAGTTTGAGGTTATTTTTAGGCGGCCCGTCATCTTTATTACTATCACCACAGTCATCATTTGGGAATATGATACATGTTTTGACTCTCAACATAGTGGCGTAATCTGGTTTGGGTCAATTATTACTATAGGTTATTGGAACGTTTGCTCCTATAGTGGGTAGTTTTTTGACAAAGTTTCCGACTTGAGGGTTTGGCCCACAGTCTAGTGTCCTCTCTTTATTTAATAAGTTGACTGTCTGTCGTTTCCTATGCTGTATTGGTGGGGGTAGGCGGGGGATAAGGGGGTATGTTAGTGGAATGTTTGTTGTTTGGGGAAGGGGTTGAAAGGGATTTTATGTGGGGGGGGGGGCTTGGTTGAATATCTTTTTCTAGGTTAGGGGATGGATAGGGCAGTTGGTGTGGAGGATGGTGGGTGGGACCAGGAGTTTTAAGTGGTGGGTCGGGGTACTTTGGGGGGGTTTATTAGGGCCTGGTAATGTTAGATTGTTGTTTGGGGGGTTTAGGCGTGGGGTGGGGTTTTTTTTATTACGGTGGGACGTCCTCGGAGGGGGGCGTGGGTGGGTATGTAAGGTGGTGGTTTGTTTTTTTGGTGTTTATGGTTTTTATTTTGTTATTTCTTTTTTTTTTTTATTTTATCTTTGTTTTTTTTTTGTGGTTTTTTTTTTTGTAGTTTTGTTTTTTTTTTCAATATTTGGGGTGCTTACTGGGGTCGGTTTACTTGTCTGGGCACCTTGGGATGATTTATGTATTTTTTATATTTTTTGGATAGTGTGTTTTGTTTGCTGGGGCGGATACCTCGTAGAGTTTAAAGGTGGGAAGTGTTGAAGAGGAACTATAGATGTTATTAGGGGAAACAAGGGAAAAAAAACGGAAAAAAATTTTAAAGTGATGTTTTTATTATATAAGATTAAGGATTAGCAAAGCTTTGGGAGACGGGAAAAAGACACATATTGCATATAGAAAGTAAAATACTATCCCACATAAATTATTTTTTAACATATAATTAGTTAAAAGATTTGTAAAATCGGAAAGGAAATAAATGTTGGCCCACCTTTAAAATAATACTGAGGGGAGGTCGACTTGTTAGAGGACTATGAGGAGAAAAAAGCTAATCCTATTTAAACTCTTTTTTCTCCACTGTATTTAACGAGGGAGATGTGACCTACCTGTTGAACAGTGGGATGAGGTTATCTCCATACTTAAAAGTTTTGTTGTCTTACCAAGATAGAAGTGCAGCTCAAGTACCTGAAGTTGATTTAATTAATATGACAAAAATCCCACAGGTCCAGATGGCCATTACTCAAAACGTGTCATTAGAGAGTTAAGTGATGTAATAGATAGGAACACTATTCTTAACTATTTATGGTCATGTCTAATTAACGGGGTTTGTCCCAAAGGTGGCGAATAGCATATTGTGGTGCACTAATATTCAACAAAGGCGCGTCTTAAGTGATGATTCAAGGAAGGAAACTGTAGGCAGGGTTTTATAGCTTATCACTATGTTGTTGGTTATTTAAGGTCTGCATCGTTGGTACTCAGAGATCGCTATCCATCGGTGTTACCTTTTACTCACTCGTAATTTATTGTATAACGCCGTTCCAGCCTTAGGGTTCCACTGTATGGATTCGGTAATGGTCAGACTAAGACTCATCTGCTTCTATGAGGAGATAGTCAGTTTGCTCTTTTAGACTGGATCGGGGGTTTGAGCGGGCACCTGTGAGGTCATATATCTTGATTTTGCTAAAGCATTATTTTGATACGTGCACAATAAAAGGTTGGTAATGAATTGTGAGGATTGCTTGGGACTGGGGTGAGAAGGGGGAGAAAAATGTGTTGCAAGTGGGGGTGGTAAAGCAACTGCGTCTCATGATAGAATAACTAAGGTGTAGTAATTTACCGGGTACATACTCAGACTGGGTCGCTTGTTACTAGTGGGGTAACACAAGGGTCTGTATTGGGCCACCCTATCCTCTTTATACATTTTCATTTAATGATCTTTACACTGGGATATTTCACAGTTTTAGGAATATCGATCCTTGCAGGACGATTACTAAGCTCTGTAATGTAATTCAAATCTAATAGTGGATAATATGTTATTACAAAGGGATCTGGATAACGTTGGAGGACTGGGCAGGGGAATGGAAATGGGCAGATGAGGGTTTAACACAGATAAATGCCAAGGTTCATGCTACATGGGGTAGCAGAAATATCCATTACAATTGATTACATGGGTTAAATGGAAAATACACTGGGGGTATAAAGTGACATGGAGAAGAGGACCTTGGGAATCCTGGTGGACGTAAACTTATTTGTGAAGCCAGCACTGTGTCTGACCAGCAGGGCGCCAATATAGCATAATAGGATCATGGGTGCATTTAAATGGGGCCATAGATGCACATGATGAGAACATTATTCTCCCATATACAAGTTACCCTTGTTAGACCTACACATGGAAATATTGTGTTCAGTTTTTGGGCACCAGTGCACAGGGAAAGACCATTGTTGAGCTTGATAAGGTACTATAGTAGGAGCGGCTAACAAATACAATAGTAAAGGGGGGGGAAATGGACTGGGGGGTGGACGCACAATTAATCCAGAAAAATGTTTCGGCCAAGATTTGGGCTTATTTTAGTTTTGAGGTAGAAAAAGGACGGCTTGGTGGCGAAAATAATAAATTTGTTTAAATTAATCATAAGGTCCCAATATAGAGATCTCATACCAAGATTTTTTATACCCAGAAATATGTATCTATGAAACAAAAGGGGCATACTCTACGTCTTGAGGATACGAAAGTTTACTAACATAAACTAGAAAGGGATTCGTACTGTAATTAGAAGCAGTGGTAGTGAGGAACTGTGGTGCGAACTTCTGCCAGAGGAACTCTGTCATGGTGTTGATAATTCTAATTAACGAGTTCCAAAAAGGGTTTGGATGCATTTTCTGGTGCCATTATATTTTTAACATTGTTATAGTGTTTTGGGTTTCGGGAGAGGGGTCAATTGATCCTGGGTATATTGTTACGATTGCCTGCATTCGTAGCGGGGGAGGTTGGGAATGTTTTCCCTCTTTAAATGTAGGGACAATTGTGCTTTCTACCTACCATTGGGGTGTTTTTTTTGCCTTACCTCTGGATATACACCTGTGCACAACTGGCTGAATGGAAATGGTAGTCTCGTCACTTTTTTCGGCCACTTTTATAAAACTATTGTGAATACTATGTGATATCCCCCACACAGTCTGGAAATAGGAAGTGGTAGACTATTAACAGAGGACCTATCTCCTCCAGGGAAACCTCATGGAAATAAAAGTGACCTAAACATACCATCACTTCCCTAATTATGCTTCATTTGGAAAACATTAGCGCATTTCACCTGCAATTCAGTTTTTTTTAAAAAAGCGACTGGCCCTTCTAAAGACAGGCTCTGAAGTCGGGGCCTAAGTCTGCACTGACAGTTGTTGGATTCACTATGTGTACAAGATGTTGTTGCTCCTGAGCTGGAATGAAGTCATTGTTGCAGGGGGGAGCCGGAAGTCTAAATCATCCTGCACAAATGTTTTTACTCTGGTGCTATGTCTGTGCGGGATATAACATAGGCACGCATGTATATGTAAATTGCTTTTAAACCCTGTAACACTTGGTCCTCAGTGTGCGGTTGGGACTGTTGTTACTGTATTGTTGCAGCTATGTCACTCAGCTACCAAGCCACTGGCTGGTATTGAATTACAGTGTGTTAGCAACACCCGATTCCTTTTTGTGCTCCTTATTTGTATTGGGTTCTTATCTTTGTGTTGTGGAAAGCGCTTGTTGGAATGGTGCAATAGACGGCTGTAGATTTGGTATTGGAGGGGTTTTTGATTTTTTTGTGGCCGGTAGTTGGGCTAGAGTGGTTGTGTGGGGGGGGGGGGGGGGGGGAGGGGTGTGGGTCGAGGGTTTGATGGTCCTATCTCCTCAGACTCAAACTTCATAATGTAACCATGAAGAATATGTATAAATTCAAAACATTTTCTACTATATATGCTTCATTAGGAAATCCAAAGCTTCTTCCATCCTGTATTTCAGTTTTTTTATAAAAAGCGCTGGCCCTTCTAAGACAGCTACTGACAGTCGGGCCAAGTCGGCTCCATTGACAGCCTTGATGGATGACTGTGATGTCAGTAGGAGGTTCCTGAGCTATGGGGAGAGGGGTCACTACTGGGGCTGGGGGGAAGCCTTTTGTGGTTAAATCTTCTCATATGAATTCCTGCAGCCAGTTGTATATTACAGAGATGCCTATTTGTGTGCTTATGGAGGAGGAAGGCTTGACAAGCCAACAGGTCAAACTTGTAACACTATCTCCTTAGCGCTCTGGCTCCACTGCACAGAAAAAACATCCGTTTTTCATGCACGGATTGTCTAATAAAAAAACTGTAAAAAAAAATAAATATAAACGACCCCTATGTTTTACAGCGATCGCTCCCATAGCACTCCTCTATTGTTAGTATCCTTCCGCTGTCTCACCTCTGAGGCTTATTTTTTTTTGCTTAGGATTTTGTACCTGATCGTCTGTTGCAACTTGTTCTAAATAAAAACGCCAGAGCCGGGGACGGTGTGGGGTAATATTTTTACTCGAAATTTTTCATCTGGGTATTCCACATCCCAGGAGACACCTTTATTTAGGCCCTACTTTTCTGGTCGCGGTGGGTTGTTCTGGGTTTACCTGTTTATATTCGCGGATGTATTGGGGTAAGTTGAGCTGGGACAGGGGAGCAGTGGTCAGACGCTTTTTGTTTTCGGTTGCTGGCAGGGGGGAGGATTATCACGTGGGTTTGCGCACACTTGGCATAATGGTGGGGGGGCAAGAGTTTTTGTGGGGAGGGGGATCGGTGTGGGGCGGGTGGGGGGGGGTTTTTGGCAGGGGAGGTTATGTTGGGGGGGGAGTTTGTTTGGGAGAGCAGGGGGCGTGGAGGTCTTTTGTTAGGGGGGGGGGGTAGTGTGTGGGGAGCATATTATTGTTGTGGGGGGGGGGGTTGGTGAGGGGTACGAGTTGTTTGGGTTGCGCGAAGGTGGCTGGAGGATTTTTGTGGGGGGGGGAGGGGTAGGTGGTGGGGGCGTTTTGCTAGGGGTGTAGGTGGAGGGCGAGTGTGGTTTGGGGCGCCAGCGAGGGGGAAGAGTATTTTTGTATGGGGGGTGTTGGGGGGGGTGGGGCCGGGGCAGCACAGTTGGGGGGGGGTGCCGGGGTAGTGTGGGAGGAGTTGGTCGGTGGGTTGGTGACGGTCGGGGAGGGGTTGGGGTGGGGGAGGGGGTTGTTTAGTCTGCGGGGTTGCTGTTTGGGTACGAGTTTTTGGACGGGGGGGTTTACGGTGGGGGGCGGACGTGGTTTGGGAGACTACGTTTGTCGTCTATTTTATTTAATTTTTTTTTTACCTTTTTGTTGGCGCTAATTGTTTTAGATAAATATGTTTTTTTTTTATGGAATATTTTGACACCAATTACTTTTTTATGGATTTTTGTGGCACTATTAAAGGATTATCTCGCTTTTGTCGCTTAAAATTATTTAAATTTAAAATAATTTTTTTTTACCTTTATTGGGCACTCCTTCTTTCTCTCTAAAATACTTTTTTTTTAGGAATTTTGGACACCTAAAATACGGTTGGTCTTTTTTTTTCACAGATTTTGCCGCTCATTTATAAAATCCTTTTTTTAACAAGGATTTTTGCGCACCTTTTTTAAAGTTTTTCATTGATTCCTGATGCCAATAAAATAGGGTTTTTTTTTTTTACGGTTTTTGGCGCAAAATAATGTATGGATTACGTTTTTTTTATGGATTTTGATGCTAATATAAGTTCTCGCCTTCTTGACGTTAATTTTTAAAATAGACATTTTTTTCTATGGTTTTTGGCGCTAAAATACTCGTTTGTTTTTTACGGATTTTTGACACTTTTTAAAATGCTTTTTTCTTTCCTTTTTAACGGGATTTTGGCGCTATTAAAGTTTTCTCACTTTTGTCGCTAAAAATTGGGGTTTTTATGGCTCCTAAAATAAGTGTTTTTACGGTGAGATTTTGACAACTAAAAATCATTTTTTTTCGGAATTTTGACGCTAATAAATTTTATTCTTGACTTTTGTTTGGCAAACTAAAAATACGCTTTTTTTGAGAATTTTAGCGCTTAAATCGTTGATTTTTACGGATTGCGGCGCTATTAAAGTCTTATCTCGCTTTTGGTCACTTAAAAAATCCTTTTTTCTTACAGAGTTTGGAGATAATTTATATTAGCGGCCCAAAAATCCATTTTTTTTTAATAAAAAGTTTTTTTGAGACCTATTTCCTTCAATTATTTACATATTTTTTGTTTGGATACCCAAAGTGATTTTAACTGTTAATCGTGCCCACATAATAATCCGTTAAAAAGTATATAAAAGATTAAAATTATAATCATTATAAGTTATAATTAAGTAATTATATAATTTTATTTTAATGTTAAAAAAAAGGTATTTTTGGCTGCCAACAATAACACGTAAAAAAAAAGTTATTTTTTGCAATATAAAACTGGGAGCAAATCCCTTTATGCACCAAAATCCATTAAAAAAAATAGTATTTTATGCACAAACATCTGTAATGCAGAAAGCTGATATTTTTAGCGTGACACAAAGCGTATTAACTTTTATTAGTTCCAAATAACATCCATAAAAATAATAAGGATTTTAGCACCAAAATTCAGTAAAAAAAATAAATGGAACTTTGGGCCAAAACTCTGTTAAAAAAAACAAAACAAACAAACTTATTTTTTTGCTACAAATAAAGCGGAGGATAATTTTACTAGTGACCAAAATACCATTAAAACGACCCCATGCAAGTTTACCAATATAGATGCTATTAATGCGTTTCCATTTCCCTTTTGTAGGGTGGAATTACATCCTCAATGGCTTTAATTTATGCATTCATTAATAACCAGACTTTGAAGACAAGCAAAAAAAAAAAAAAAACGCATTAGTACGGGCAAATAAAACCGCAGTGTGTATTTTGACTGGCTGGTGTACAGAAAGGATAACTCAGTTTTTTGTATTTGGCTCTTTCAGGTAGTTTTTTTGCCCCACTGAAGTTTGTAGAATAGCCATAGTGTGCTGTGCCTGCTGTTTACTGTATGTATGGTGAGGGAGTACTAATCACATACCTGTTACTAGAAGACTATGCACTCTGTCCCCCTGCAAGGCTGGGTATATCCAAAAACATATTTATTAGGAATTCTTCCTGTGTTAAAAAGTGAAATGTATTAAACAGTTTTCCCTTGTATAAAACTGCAGGGAAAATCACTACTTGAAATTGCTAATGACTTCATGTAATTGAGGATGGGAATAAGTCTTATAAATTTCATCTACTATCAATTTTAGGCGTTTGTGTGGAGGTGATAGGTACTCTTTAAGCTCCAGTACCACCCAAAGCATGAACCGGAAATAGGAGACTGAAGCTGTAGAACCTTCCACAGTCTGAATGGAGTGGGAAGCCTATGAAGCTTATAGAACCCTTCCACAGCCTATCTATAACAGGAAGTGGGAGGCCTGGAAGCTGTTGTGATTCAACCCCACACTCTGAAACAGGTAAGTGGGAGCAGCTGGAGCTAGCTGTGTTTTAAAATTGCCCACATCATGGAATTGGGAAGTGGGGCGGCCTGGCATCAAGCTTGTGACCTGCACCAAATCCAAAGAGGAGTCGGGTTGCCTGAAGCTGTTTGAACGTCCCACAGCCTGAACCAGGGAAGTGGTTAGTTTTTAAGGTGAAACCACTCACCCAGTTTGAATAGGGGAAGTGGTTATAAGCTTCGAGCTTGTAGAAGAACCTACCCAAAGGCCTGAACACGGGAAAGAAGTAGGAGCCTGAAGCTTGTTAGACTCCCACAGCACTGAACAGGAAGTGGTAAGTCTGAGAAAACTGGCTGTGGATGGGTGAAACAGCATTATGAGACAACCCCTTTAAATCAGCTCCACTTAGTCCTAAAGAGTCAAGGACAAGACCAAGAAGTATTGATATGAGGTCCAGGAAGCTGAGTGCGGAAAGAGTTGTTTGCGCGGGTTCCACTCCTTATAGGTCATTACTGCCCATACTCCTCCCGGTTTTTGGCGGGGGCGGTCAGCTATTTGGGGTACCCTCACGCCCTCCCGGGGGAGTTGGCATTCCTCCCGCCGCCCAGTAGGCGGCGGGGGGTTCTTTAATGGCCCCGCGGCGACAGTCAAGAGCGTAGGTGCGCTACTCAGGCGCGCCGTGGCCGCTCTCAGTGGCGCTGGAAGCGGGGCCGCTGCGCCCGCTTCACCCGCCGGAGTCTAGGCTGTTGCAGGAGGAGGCAGGAGGGATCGCTCCCTCATCCCTCCTCCCCTTTATGTCCTGGTTCCGGTGTGTGCGTCCGCACATACAGGTCAGCGGCGGCAGGGGGGGGGAAGTGACGCTGCGGTGCAGGGGACGTGGACGCGCGGCTGCTGTCTCACTTACCTTGCACGCTCTGAGCAGATCGTCCCTGGAGAGCGGCGTGCTGCAAGGAGCTGGTGAGGTAAAGGTGGATTTTTTTTATTTGTATTTTTATTAGCTTATGGGGGGCTCTGCATGCAAACAATGGGGGGCAACTACCTGGCAAACCAGGGGGGAATTCTACATGGCAACAGGGGGACATCTACATGGCCAACTAGTGGGGGCACATATCTGGCAAACACATGGGGGCATCTTACCTGGCAAACAGAGGGGACAATTACCTGGCAAACAGAGGGCGGGGGCACTACCTGGCAACAATGGGTGGCACTACCTGGAAACCAATGGAGGGGCAACTACCTGGCATCACGAGGGGGCACTACCTGGCACAACTGAGGGGGCGGGCAATACCCTGGGGCAACAGTGGGGGCATCTACCTGGCAAGAGAGGGGGGCAAATACCTTGGACAACAGTAGGGACATTTACTGGCAACAGATGGGGGACATCTACCTGGGCAACAAATGGGGGCACTACCTTGCAAAAAAAAAAACAAAATTGGGGGGGCAACTACCAGGCAAACAGAGGGGGCAGCTACCTGGCAAAAACAAATTGGGGCACTACCTTGGCAACAAGGGGGCACTCCTGGCAACAAAGGGGGCCACCTACTGGGCAAACAAAGGGGCTGGGCACCTAACTGGCTAACAAGGGGGGGCATCTCCTTGGCAAACAAAGGGGGGCATAACCTGGCTAACAAAGGGGGGCACCTACCTGGCTAACAAAGGGGGGCACCTACCTGGCTCAGAGGGGACATTTACCTGGGCAACAGAGGGGGACATCTACCTGGGCAACATTTGGGGGCACTACCTTTGCAACAAATGGGGGGGCACTAACTGCAAACAGAGGGGGCATCTACATGGCAAAACTGGGGGCAACTACATGGCAACAATTGGGTGACCTACTTGGCAACTTAGGGGGGGCACTACCCTGGCAAACAAAGCGGGGCACCTACTGGCTTACAATAGGGGGGCATCTACCTGGCAAACAATGGGGGGCATTAACTGGCTAACAAAGGGGGGTAGGGCAACCTACCTGGCTTACAAAGGGGGGGCACCTAACCTGAGCTACAGAGGGGGCATCACTTGGCTACAAGTGGGCATCTACCTCTGCCGTAAGGGGCACTAACTGCTTGTATGGGGGGTTACTACCTGGCTAATAGGGCCTTACCTGCTTTATTCCCAACTAGCGTTATGCAGTTAGGTGGAGTGGGTGTGGCTTTTGGAAGGGGCATGGCATACGACAAGATGGGCGTGTCCATGCAAATTTTTGCCGCGGCGCGCTTAGCACGCCGCCCACTAAAGTCTCCTGCTTTTTCATTTTCAAAACTTGGCAACTATGCTATAGGTGGACCATCACTGTGGTCACCGCAGGTTCTATTTCCTGGTGACCGCCATGTTCCCTCCAGTTATAGTAATAGGACTGTGCAAACACCTCCTGACTCCATCACAGCTGCTAGTCGTCGGGGGGATATTGTTCTATCCGCAGTCACATTATAGGCTGTGGGGAGGGTCACTGACTCCGAATACTAGAGCTGTCTTCCACCCTCACTTTGCCAGCATCATCTCCACCATAGACGGGAAAGGATCTCCTAGTCCACTAGTGCCTGGAAAAACTACACATACTCTTTGAAAATAACGGGTGAAGAGTACACCCAAGATACTAAGGCCCGGAGTAAGCAACAATATGAAGAAAACAACACTTAATCAAAAATACGCCTTCAGGCTAAAATATAACCTTTGTTAAAGTATGCTAATAAAAAGGACCTAACAAGTCCCTAAAGAGCCCCTAAGCACAATAAGACCTAGGGAAAAGTGGGGATACCGCCCTGAAAAAGGGCGTCCCCACTCAGGAACCTAACTACCAAACCCTAAATAACCCTAATCTACCTTAAACATACAACAATACATCCCTAAGGGATAATAGCCACACTACAAAAATGAGAAAAACAAGACAATAAAACACAACAAAAAATAAGCAATAAAAGTGCAAGACAGTGATAAAGAACAATATAGAAAAACTACAAAAGAGAAAAAAATATGTAAATATGAGAGGGATGCAACGATAGATAAGCACAAAAAATGTATGCTACAAAAAGGGGCGAAATTACTATACGTTAGAATTACATATGATGAATAGATGTAACTTCATTAATATAAGCTCCGACGCGTTTCTCCCGGTAGGGGGAATAAATCGGGTTCATCAGGGAACAAACAGCGATATAGCAAACATATGAAAACAGAAACTTACGTCCCTTAAAAATAGTTAACGAGTGGACAATGATGCTGCCTGATGTCCAATACGGAGGTCCGTGATGTTAAATGTGATATAAGGTGCAGGGTAGGCAGAAGGTGGAATAGCAACGAGCTTAATTAAATAGTATGAGAAATTGCAGCTTACCTGATGTATAAAATGCACGTGTGTAAAGACGGCTTCCGGAACAGCACAGTGCGCCGCGCGCGCTACAGCCCGCGCATGCGCAGATAGGTAGCGCACAAAAAGGCTACAAAGATGGCTTTGGCGTCCAAGAGGTAAAACAGCGCATGCGCGACGGGATATCGATCCATGACAAGTTTATGAAAAACCATGGGAAAAATTATATATCTGATGTATCAAAAGCACGTGTGTAACGACGGCGTCCGGAACAGCAACGTGCGCCGGCGCGCTACAACCCGCGCATGCTCAGATAGGTGGCGCACGCAAAAACTACAAAGATGACATTGGCGTCCAAAAGATTAAACGGCGCATGCGTGGAAAAACCACGCATGCGCAATGGGGATCTCGACTCCGTGATAAGCTATGAACACCATAGAAAAATGATATACCTATAGATGGTATGCTCATCGAACCAACAGTATGGCTCTGTAGCATCGATGTAGAGGCCCATTATAGTTCTATCCCCCATGATTTTGGCTTGAAAGCAGTTAAGTCATTTTTGGACACTAGGAGCAGCTTTCTTTACGATCATGGAAATTTTGTTCTAAAGCTCCTCCATTTTGTCCTTACTCACAATTTCTTTTTATTTAATGGCCGCTACTACCACCTGGTCAGAGGGACGGCTATGGGGAGCCCTTGTGCCCCTCTATATGCAAACCTCTTCCTGGGCTGGTGGGAGAATACCATCGTCTTCTCGGAACAATTTCAAGATTTATCAGAGAATATTTTATTTTGGGGCCGCTACATCGATGACGTTGTCATTCTATGGTCAGGTACCGATGTCTTATTCAACAAATTTGTCGTTAGGTTGAATATCAACTCAATAGGCTTGAAATTTACTTCTACTATCCAGGCCTCCGAGCTGGTTTTTCTAGACATTATTATCAAGAAGGGCCAAAATGGAACCCTTGAGACCTCCTTGTATAGAAAACCTACGGCTGGTAACAGTCTCCTGAGATGGGATAGCGCACATCCGCTCCCCCTACGCCGTGGTATACCAAAGGGTCAGTACATCAGAGCAAGGCGTAATTGTTCCTCTTCAACCTACTTCTAAGGCTATGTTCACACGGCTTAACTGCGGGACGTAATTACGCCCCGCAATTACGCCGTGTGGCCGGGGGCGGGGCGGGAGCGGGGGACCGGCACCTCGCCGGCCCATAGACATTCACATGTCAATTGTCTCCCCCCTCGGCGTATTCGCCGAGCAGGGAGAGGAGACGTAATCCATAGTTCTCTATGAGAACTGTGGATTACCGTAATGACTGGGCCGTTTTCAGCCCGTAATTTGCGCACTCCGGCGCGTAATTACGGACCGAATTACGGCCCATTTTAAGCCGTGTGAACATGGCCCTAGGCAGATGTACTTAGAAGTAGGTTTACAGAACGTGGGTACCCCCAAAAAGTTCTTAAGGAGCCCGGGGTGCCGATCGTTCTTCTTTGTTACAATCACAAAAGATTCTACAGAATGATAATAAATTGAGAATCATCGGCACTTTCGATAATGCTTCGGAGCAGGTCATCAGGATTATTAAAAACTTCTGGCCTCTGTTGCAACAGGATCCTGATTTATCTGATTTTATTGAACCATATCCTCAAATCTCTTTCAGACGGGGGAAAAATATTGGAGATCTTTTAGTACATGGTCATTATGTCCCTCCTAAACCTGAGGGATCATGGCTACGCAGTAACATTACCAGCACTTACAGATGTGGTGGATGCAAAGCTTGCAAATTCATTTCAGTCTCAAAAGGAGTTAAAAACCTCCATACGGGCAGGGAGTTTAAATCCTACAGTTACGCAAATTGTAAAACCAGAGGCGTAGTCTGCCAGGCCTCTTGCGACTGTCCCCTCATGTATGTGGGGAAAACGATACGTGAATTTAGACGTCGAATACTGGAACATGTGGGAGACGTCCGAAATAAACGTGACACCCCTCTAGCTCTATGAAAAAAAACTTTGAGATTCTTAGTTCACATGTTTTGATCAAAAAATGCTTATGCCACCCCCGGCACCCCGGGATCTAAGGGGGGTGGT
>JAODAL010019590.1:0-71630 GCA_025379985.1 Phyllomedusa bahiana
TGTGCCAAAGGTCCTTTACCCGGGGGACAGACCTTTTTGAAGGTGGCGAGAGGGGGGCATCGTTCCACCGAGCTCCGAACCCGGGGTACGGAAATTGAACCGCTAGTCACCCACAGAGGACCGCCCTTCGAAGGTCCAAGAGGGCGGACTCGCAGGGGGAAGAACGCGCCGGCTCTCAAAAACGGTGCGGAATTCCTGGGGGAAGATCTTGGGCCGCAGTCACAGGGTGTTCCGGTCCCAGGGGGGGTTGCCCAACCGGGGCCCTTCCCGGGAAAAGTGGCTCCCAGAAGGCCACCTTGACCTCCCCGAGGGAAACTGACCCGCCATCAGCCCCACGTAAGAGCACGCGAAATGAAACCCGGCAGAGTTTGGGGCCCCCCGGCAAAGCGGGGGTAAGAGACCAAGCTTGGTCCCACGGTGGCCAAAGGAATGCAGATGAAAAGGACCCACAGAGGGAGATGCTGCGGGGTCGAGGAGCTGAAGTATCATGGCGGAAGCGGGCCCAAGCTGTCCTTTTGTGCGATTGTTGCTTTTGCTGGGCAAAAAACGTCGAATATCCGTGACTTGGCCAAGGGCCCTGGCGGGATTTTGGTGGATTTACTGTAGCGGACTTGGTAGTGGTCCGGGGACCACGCGGCGATGGTAATTAACCCAGGGGGGAACGGAATCTTAGTAGCCCCCGGTTTTCACCAAGACCGCCGCAAAGCGGATGGATTGCTGCGGCGTGAGGGGGTACCAGGTCTTTCCCCCCCAGGGACTTCCCTGCGGTGGCGGCCCGGGTGCAGCGAGGTACAAAGCGTAGTCGGGAATCGTAGCGGGGGCAGGCAGAAGGTCGGGGGGTGGCAATGGTTGTGGTCGTGGCAGGCGGGAAAGGGTCGGGGCAGGCGGCAGGGTTCGGAGTGAGAAAGTGCAATCGGTACACGCAAGGCAAATAGACTATCAGAAACGCTTTCAAAAAGGGGGCACGGGGAACAAAACCCGGGGGGAAGTGACGTGGGTCCAAAACTTAAATAGAGACAGCGCCGGCAATTAGCCAATTAGGGCACTGCCTTTAAATCTACATGAAGGGCCCCGGCGCGTGGGGGGCCACAGCGCTTCCGGCCACAGGGGAGCAGACCAAAAAGGGAGCGGGGAAGGTGAGGAAAAGGGACGGATGCAGCCCGGCACGGGGGGGCCCGGCGGAAAAGTCCCCCCGGGGGACCGGGTGGGGGGGAACGGTGCGACCCGGTCCGGGGAGGACCGGGCGCAACCCGTTAAATTGAAAGGGCAAAAAATATCGTTTATTTCCAAAACATAACAGTTAGTTTTTTTTTGACTTTGCGCACCCAGCTTTTGTTCATTGACGCAGCATCTGAAATCTTAAAAACAGCAATTCTTATTACCAAGGTGAATTAAAGGTCAAAAAATACCGTTTTTATACCAAAAACTAAGATTGTGTTTTTTGGCTTTGCCCAGCCCCAGATTTGTTGATAGAACCTTGCATTTAAAATTTAAATCCAGAAAATTTTTGTTTTTTTTAGGGATTTGAAAATAGCTGTGATTTGCCGTCTTTTAATAAGAACTTTCCAAAATTTTCCCATACCTTCACAATTTTTATATTTTGAACATGGAGCGAAATGAAGGGGTAAGCGAGAAAGAGGGGGTAGCAATGGAGTAAGGTAGACAGAAGGTGTCCTTCCAGTGCTGGCGACAACAGCATGCCAGCGGATATCAGTTGCGGGGACCGTCGGCCCTTCATCGCTGGGTCGGGCCCCTGTGAATCTAATAACAACATCTCGCCAATTGTCCTTCAGGGTTAATGAAAACCTGCATCTAGCAGTTTCCTCCCGTCCCCGCAGTCCGGCCACAAATGTCATCATCACTTACAGATCTGTCCAAAATGAAGCAGCCAAAATGTAATGTGTACCCACCATGTGGAAATCCATTTTCTGAAGACCCTTTGATGACAAAATGGGTTGGGGGGAAGGCATGTTAAAAGTCAAGAGGATGATTTAGTCGCTTGACGCCCAGTTTCTGATGCCCTCAAGGGGTGAAGGAAGCCGGTCAATCGGCAAAAAAACCGGGGGGTCGGCAACGCCTTGCGTGCCCCTTGCTTTAGCCCCCGGGTTTGGATGCAGAAAGTCAGGAGACCAAAAACAAATTTTTTGATGTGTGATATAACATTTCGGATCCTTTTTGGTATTTTCCGCGAATTTGCTTGCACGCTTCATAGTGGACAGGGGGAAGACATGGGGGAGTGTCAAACGGGTCCCGCCAAAAAAAGGGAAGGGCGGCGCAGAAGTCCCCTGATTGTTTTCCCCCAGCCACGGTCACGCAAACCCGTTCCCCGTTATCGCCCTGAAAAAGGTCCGGACCTTCAAGCCGGGGCCTTCTTTGAGCAAACCCCTGATTCACCCAGGTATCAAAATTCCCCTTTTCCGAAACGCTAAGTAGAGCAAAAACCTTAAGTGGTTAAAAACCACCACCCAAAATGTCTAGTCAAGCAGCGAATCTGAGTTGAAAAGGGGGGAACACTTGGCCAAAAAAAACAGAACCGACGCCGGGCCTCCCAACCCTGTCACCCCTCTGTCCCGCTCCTCCCCCTCCCACCACCAAGCGTTCCTCACTGCCCATGTCTTTCAGAGTCTGATTGGGGTCACTCCGCTTCAAACTCCCCCGTGGAGTAAACCGCACCCCAGGAAACCCCCTCCTTAACCCCCTTTTCCTTCCGCCGTTTGCGCCTGCACACGTTTAAACGGGCCCGTCTTAGCCACCTTCTGTCTTCCAGGTTTGGGAGCAAAGAAAAAACTTTAACCCCAACCATCCCCCAAAACCAAAGCCTGAATGTCGGGATTGCCAGGCTTTTTGGGCCCTTGGGAAAAATTGCTTTCCCTTGGTGGGGCCAGATGGGTTCCGCCCCTATGGCCCCCCGCCTGCCCCCAAAACCAAACCCAGCATGCATTTCGTTTGGCCAGAAACCGCCCCGCTGCCCTGGCCCAGCCACGTGTCATCTAAAATTTCAAGGCGCGTTGTCTGCATCTGTGTCCCGGAAAAGTCCATCTCACCACCGACACATGGACAGTAGAGTCCACGGCCAAGGCCGCTTATATCTCAGTGACAGCTCACAGGTGACTGGGTGGAAGTCTCGGGGTGACGGTGGCTCTCAGCATACGCGGCGCACAAGCTCTTCAAAAACCCCGCAGGATGGTGCAGGGCTCTTCCCCCAAGGTACCTCTGGTGGCATCACGTCCCAGATACACCAGCCGGTTGAATTATCTGCCCTTGTAGACCGTCCACAACACAGGTCCAGGAGCGTGGGACGCTCTAAGCAAACGAGACCCTTGAGGCGCTGGCTGGGTGACCACAAGACCTTGTGCCAGGCAAGGTGGTGTGCGATAATGGTGCGAAATCTGCTGTCCCCCTTAAGATCGGTAGGCTGGAGCACATCCCTTACTGGCAACATGTCTTGAACCTTGTCGTCCAGAAATTTCTAAAGAGCAACCCGGGTCAGGAACAGGCCTGCTGAAAGAAGTCTACCGGAGGGTCGGAGTTCGCACTTCCGCCGTTCGCACCCTGCTTCGTTCCCGCCTGGCTGCGTTGCAGCGTCACTCGGCCTCCCCCGTCAACCTACTCAGTTGTTGACCAGTGGCAACAAGCTGGAATTCCACCCTCTCCACATGCTCCACCAGCGATATAGTGGCACAGCGCAATGCCATTACGGCATACGAAGTGACAACATGGCCTGACAAGCAGCGTACGGACCTTCCGGGGTGTAGAACCACCGAGAGTGGAGCAGTGAAAAGAGCTCTGCACCATCCTTGCCAGTTTATTGCAGAAGCCACCAAAATGGTCAGGTGCGGACAATGCCCTAGTCAACATGAAGCATTGTTGATCTTAGTTTCTGGTTACGATCGTTGGAACACTCAGAAACAACAGGTCCCCCCCGCCAGCACCGGAGGAGGGTGACGGACCCAGATGCGGACACGAGAGCCTTCTTCTCACACAAACCCCCCGCGCTTCCCAACACAACCACTTCTCCACAACAGCAGCGACCCCCCCGACAGTACACACACACACCCCTCCACAAGAGGGAAGGGGAGGAGGTATTATAGGACACCGATGTATACCGACTCCCCCCCCCCCCTGCCGTTGGAAAGAGTTGGCCTGCAATTTGATGCGGAGGATGGAAGATGAGGAAATCATTTGCTAGTGCCCCTCGACAACCCAGACGCTTGGAAATCAAGGCTCCATCTCTCTAGCATGAGTGCTTGGATGCTCCATTTCCTCCAACATGAATCCTCAAGCATTAGGGCCATCAAAATAACAACAGTTTATACTTGGGTGGCCACCCTCTCCTGGATCCCGCGTTACAAAACAGAACTCAGCAATTTCTTCCTCCCACCCCAAATAAGAGTAAATGCAGAAATGGAGACCCTTCTGATTGAATCAACTGGAGAACATCTGTTGACATTCTGCTTCACGTTCACCCAAATGTCACGTGGAACACGTCAGCGAACGTACATCATAAGTGCCAAGTAGGGCGTAGCGGCTAGCAGCAGGCAAGGTGGCTATGAAAGCTAATGGGTGACCTCTGGCAATGTTTTGTTTACCCACCTCACCACGCATCTGCAATGCAGAGCACACATCCAACACACAGAGATCAGCTTAAATCAAGGTGCACTACTACTGCGCCAACACCCGATGTTTTTGCATGTGTTCCGGACCCAATGAGACTTCAGGGTATACCAAAATGGACGAATGGCCCGATCTTGGCTCATTCCCGTCCATAGATGGAGTTGTCTTCCCTGCCTCAGCATCCATCGTCATATCTGAGCGGACCTCAGCACAGCTGGGGAGTCATACAGACAAACGCATCCGGCGTTCCACAGATAATGAAGACGTTTGAACTTTCATCAAGATGAATCAGGCATGGATCTCTGCTAGATAGTTGTGGCCCCAATTGCCAGAGGTCACCGATTAGTTGCCGGTCTACTTCAATACTTTTCAAACAAAATGGTCCTCTTGAAAACTTATTTTTAAAATGATCATTTCTTACTGCAGAATTTTTATTCTCTTTTCCAACAGTTCATTTTGCTGGTTATTTGCTGTAAGGAGATGTAAAAAGATCAGCAAGGTTTCATGACCAACACCGTATCCATTACTCACTTTATTCTTAAGAAGTTTTCGCATGTCAATAGTTTGAGTCATGTTCAGTGAGATACAGCTAAAGTAATGGTCCATTGGAACAGACATGTGCTTCTAAGTGGCATGTTCTCCCTCACAATTTTTAATATGGCTGAGAAGTCATAATTTATATAAATTTTTTGGGTTATGTAGCTGTAGAGATACAGCAATAATCAAGGTCCTCTTTGGAACAAAATTGGCTTCTAAGTAGGCATTTCTCCCTCACAAATTTTTAACAGTGGCTGAGAATCATTTTTTATAATTTTTTGGTCATGCTGCTTAAATGCAGCAATACTAACAGGTTCATTATAACAAAAATGTTGTTTCTAACAGACATTGTTCTTCACAAATTGACCAAAGTGCTCAAGGGTCAGCTTTGAATTTTTGGGTGCATTTTCTTTGAAATGCAGCAAATACTACAGGTCCCCTATTCGAAAAAATGTTGTTTCTAATAGACATTTTTCTTCCACAATTGTCAAAGTGGCTCATGGGTCATGCTTTGAATTTTTGGGGGGGCATTTGCTGTACAGCAGCTATACTAGAAATCCTATTCAAAAATTTTTTGTTTCATAACAGACATTTGTTCTTCAACAATTGTCCAAATGGCTCAAGGGTCATGCATTGAATTTTTGGGTGGCATTTTGCTCTTGAACATGCAGCTTACTACAGGTCCATTCTTAAAAATGTTGTTTCTAACAGACATTTGTTTCTTCACAATAATCAAGAGAGGCCATCAAGGGTGATGGAGTCTGTCGAGAAAAGAATAGGTAGGACACTGATTAATTGGACACATATTGCAAATGACTTGTTTTTTGCCAAGATCTTAAATAGATACAATCCCTGTATTGAGACATACCCAATTTAATACAAAGAAAAAAGAGAAACAAAGACTGGTGGATTCCAACCTATTTAAAAAGTTTTGTTTACCAGAATTAAAAGTACTAAAAACTTGCATGACAATATAGCGTTAAAAAAATTCCTCTGAATTGGTACAAGGGAGGTACAGGAAAACATGACCAGATGTAGGGTTTTATTCAGAGGACATGGAGTATGGAGCATTGAACAGAGAACAAAGGTACAGAGACCATTTTCTCCAGCACGTGATAAAATGAAGAAAAAGAATGCAAGATTAAGGGCATCCTGGGTGTAACAGGAGCGTTCACCACCAGAATTTCCAAGTGAAGCCTCAATTGGCCCACACTCATAACGAGGACCATTCGCTAACCCTATTGACTGATGTAACTGAGGAAGGCTGGAGTTCTCACACTTCCGCTCCGCACTCTGCATCAGCACGACATTTTCCGTTGCTGCTCATCAGGGCATTTTACCTATGCGTGTTAAAAGATGAACAGGACGTAGCCAGCCTGGGCCTCACCCACCCTGCTGTTGCCCAGACAGTATAAGTCCATGTCCATAAACTAAAAAGGTGGTTGAAAGTACTAACCTTTTCCGGCACTTTTTAAATTGGGGTCATGCAGGTTTGGGCTCATGCTGTGCCCAGGACTGGTATAGTCAATGTTCCAGTGAAACTAAAATGGTGGTTTTGAAAGACTCCTTTTTTTCCGGCACTTTAAAATGTGGGGGTCAAGCAGGTATTGGAGGCTCATGCTGTGGCCCAGACAAGGGATATTAGAATGTCCAGTTCATTAAGATGATGGTTCAAATCATACTGGCATCTGGCAACTTTTCAATTTGTGGGTGATGCAGGTTTAAGGGTCAGGCTGTGGTACAAGACAGGGATAGTGAATGGTTCTGTGAACTTTATTTCTGATGACTATTATAACCTAAGTGTGTTGCCTAAGATTACACGTATCCATTTGACTGTTTGTGGATGTTAATTTCGCCTTCTCCCAGCCCTTTGTTTGGGTGTAATAATGAAGGAGTTGTTGCTCGTCCCATAGACTTTAATGGACCATCGCTCCATAATCATAATAAATCTCACCTAATCGAAAAACCTTATCGATAGTAGCCGACTACCGACTATCGATCGATCTCGATAGCCAACGCAATCGCTCAACACTAGGCTTCAACATAAAAAACTATATAAATATGGTATCGCCGTAATCTGTTCAACCCACAGAGTAAAACTAACTTGTCATGGATACTGCACAGTGAGCTCTGTTAAAAATAAAAATAAAAAACACTCTTAGGATTGCAGTATTTTCGTCACCCTGCCTAACAAAAAAAAGATTTAAAACTGATCAAAAAGTCTTGTCCCCAAAATCATTACACCAAAAAAAACGTTAATTCATACTGCAAAAAACAAGCCCCTACACAGCTTCGTACACAGAAAAATAAAAAGGTTATGGCTCTCAGACTGCGACGATGCAAAAAAGTGTTTTCCTTTTAGAATAAAAGTGTTTTTTATTTTATTGTGTAAAAGCAGTACAAACATGAAAAATATACAAATTTGAAATCACTGTAATCGTATCGACTCCCACCAGCTTGAGTAAAGCCTAGGATGTCATATACCTCATGGTGACCGCTGTAAAAATAAAAATAAAAACGCTACCAGGAATGATTGTATTTTGTTCAATGCTCACAAAAACCTTAAAAAAAAGGATCAAAGCTTCATAATGCCCCCCAAATGGCACTAATAAAAACGTCAACTCATCCCACAAAATAGACAATCCCATAATCAGCTTCCGTATACAAAAAATAAAAAGTTATGCTGTCAGAATAGGAACAACATGAAAAACGGCAAATTTTTTTATAGACTATTTCTATTGTGAAAAAGTAAATAAAACATAAAAAAAAACTATATAAAATTTAATCATGTATTTGTACCACGACCACCTAGTAAAATTATCCTGTTTTTTTTAATCCGTAACTTGTCTGAACTTGTAAGAATGAAGCCCAAAAAAACAATGGCGTAACTGCGTTTTTTTTTCCCCCCATTTCATAGCCCAATACTGAAAAAAAAACGTATAAACACCTGGCGCCCAAAATGCACAGTACGCCCCTATGATGAGATCCCTCGAGGGTGTTGAAATCCAATATGGCGACTTCTGGAAGATTTTCACCTGTATTCTGTGTTACCTTGGGCAGGCTTTGCAAATGCGACATGGACCCACCAAAATCTGCGTTCCAAAACCAAAATAGCGTCCTCGCCTCCCTTGTACCCCCTGCCATGCGCCCAAACACAGTTTACAACCCCCCACATGTAGGGTTAACTGCCGAACTTTGGAAGAAATTGGTGACAAAATTTTGGGTGCTTTTTTCTTCCAGGATTTCTGTAAAAAATTAAACATTTTCAGCTAAAATTGCAGTTTGTTGGAAAAAAAAAAAAATTTTTAAATTTCACCAGCTTAAACACTAAAAAAAAAAGTTGTGAATCACCTGGGGTCCTATATACTCACTGCAAACCCTCTGGATAATTCCTTAAGTGTAGTTTCCATAATGGGGTCTTTTAGGAGTGTTTATTAAATGTTTAACACCTTAGGGCGTCCTGCAAACCGAAATTGGCGCCAAAATAAAATTTCCGTAATGAAAATGAACCCACAGAGTCCGGTTAGGTGCTCCTCCAACTTTTGGTGCTTGTGGTTGAGGCCAAAATCACGCACTAGGCCCACATATGGGATATCCTGAAATGGCACAGTCTGGAATCAATATAAAGTTTGCTTTCCCTGAACGCATCTTACCGTGTTCTTGTAAATAATTGAGTAAATATACAAATTTAAAATCCTGCAAAAAAGTGAAATTTTGAAATTTCCCCTCCACTTTTGCTTTAAATTCCTGTGAACAACCACCTAATGGTTTAATAACTTCTAAATGCTTTTAGGAATACTTTAAGAGGGGTGTAAAGTTTCGTAGATGAAGTCAATTATGGGGGTATCTAACATTTATGCCAAATCAAAAACACTTAAACAGGACTTGTCCCTAAAAAAATGAATATTGGCATATTTTCTTGAAAATTTGAAAATTAACTCACTGATATTCTAATCCCCCTAATGACGTAAATAAAAAAAAGGCATTTAAAAAAAGATGCCAACCTACAGTAGACATATGGTTTGATTACTAGACATAAGCTATATTGAATGGACTAACTAATCTGTCCCTTACCAAAGAAAATTTTGAAGTATGAAAATTGGTAATTTTTTTCACATTTTTTTCACGATTCTTTGATTATTTTATCACCAAATTAACAAGACTTTTTGGACCAAAAATTCATACAATCTTAAAACACAATTTGTCAAGAGAAAATAATCTCGAACTCACATGGAAGTGTAAAAGTGTAAATAAAGTTATTACTACGTACAGTGACACATGCCAGATTTAAAAAATGGGGCTCTGTCAGAGAGGCCAAAACTGGCTCCGGTGGTAAGGGGTTAAAATATGTTGGTCAAACCAATACTAAGGTTTGGTCAACCAGCCGTACTGTAAAAACCAGGACTAATGAACGTAAATCTAACATCAGAATGTTCATAAAAAAAAGATAGTCTGAATGATCCTAACGTAAATATAAATTCAAAAAAGTATGGGGAAACTACAGTAGCTCGGCATTTTGCCGAAGCTAAACACCAAGTGAGCGATCTGAAATGGTGTGTATTGGAGGAAGTCTATTGCCATGATAGTTCATCTTTACCTAACAAGCTGCTTCAAAGAGAAGCGTTTTGGACTTATTATTTAGAATCATGTATCCCTAAAGGGTTAAATGAAACATTCAATCTAAAATCGTTATTATATAAGTCTAGTTTAGTTGTGTTTAATTATTTGGTTCTTATGGTAATTCTCTGAATATTAAGATTAGTTGGGACACTTAGCGCTAGTGAAACATTCTACTTTATTTAATATAATTGTCTGTCAATGAAACTAATTATCAGTGCTATTTAAGTGTGCTCTACAGCTTACTACGCATGCCTGAAGAAAAAGGACTCACCTCAGAAACATTCAGTGCAAAGACGCACCTAGATGCTATGGAGCGGTCTCCCTCAGGAAATGTCCTGCATTTCAAACTTACTGAGTATCTATGGGACCCATGTTGTGAATGAGCGATGCGTTCTGCTTTAGAATACAATACAAAATGTGGCGTGAGCTGAGAGGCTGTGTAAATTTTACATTTTGTTTAAAAGTTAAAAGGGCATTTAAACTGTTTTGATTTCCAACACTATTATTGATTGAATAATTCTGTAGGAGCACCATATACAAATAGGAGTTTTTGTCGTCCAACCAACTACCTTGTGAACAGATGTGCAGTAAATAAATAGAGAGTGTGAGAGCACATTGTAGGCATAAAGTCAATGGTCAGCTAATTATCCACACAAACTTTGGTAGTTGCAGTAGCTACACTTTGGGGAGGAGAAGGAGCTCTGGATGCCTACTGCATGAGATAAGTATATTTGACATGTCCACTTCTTACCTACTGGTGCAATAAACTGTGTAGTACAAAACACTTTCACTATACTCAGTGAATCCAATCTCCACAGTGGCATATGTGGCTGGTAAAGTGCCTAAGAGGCAATGTTCAGGGATATTAAACTGGATCACTCTAGGAAAAAGTATGTGTATCCCAGTGGATAGGCTTATTAAAAGAAAGTGGAGTCAGGAGGGACTTTGCAGCAGAACTTGCTACCACTACTGACTTCTTGGCGATGCTTCTATGATCTCTCCTAGGGTTGGCAATCATGGTAGTTTTTAATGCTTCAGACATAGTGTGTTCTGTCTATGCAGTCTCCACCCTATCCCATGTTTGGCAGCTATGGCATTTTCAATTTCCTCAGGAATATATCTGCCAGCTGCTGTGCACCCATTTCTATTCCTGTGTCCTGTATCATATTACTTGCACTGTACACATTCTGTACCATTCTGTGATTTTGTCTTAGGGGAAGTGGGTAGGCACCATTATTGCTTCACCAGTCAGCTTGGTGCTGGCTTTGTCTTGCAGAGGAGAGAAAGAGTCAGAAGAGAGAGGGAGAGATAAGGAGATGATGTAGCCCCCACTCACCTTAATGATATTTGTCTTACTAGTAGCTCTGGTGTGAGCAGGGATAATACCACATTAGGAATTTGATCTTATAGAGTCCTAGTTCTTTATATGGTCCCACTTATGATATTACATTATATAATAGTTTCAAGTTACAGTCATTGTGGTTCAAATTAATATTGTAACTCGAGGAAGCACTATACTTATATAATTTAAACATATGATTTTGTAAGTATCTTCTTTGTTCTGAGAAAGTATTAATAAAGAGGATATTTAATGCACATAGAATATAACACCATGCAAGCAATTGTATGTAAGGGTTACATAATACTATAGGTATTTAGAACTAGGATGCAGAAAGAAATATGTATGTTACCATTAGAGATGGGCGAATCGATTCTAACGAAGTGGAATTCATTTAGAATTTCAGGAAAACTTCGGTTCTAAACGAAGTCGAAGTGTGGGGGACTTCGGGTGAACGAAGTGATTCTTTTGATTGATACAATGGCTGTGCGAGCACATGTGAGCTACATGGGGCAAAGCACTCTGGGAGAAAGAAGGGCATGGCCCTGCGCATGAGACGTGCAGAGAAGAAGCCAATCAGAGACCGGCGGGAGTTCTGTGACGTCACGCACTAAAAAAGTCCCTGGAGCGCGACAGCTGGGAACTCATACCGCTCTCACTGTACTGATCAGGGAAAAGTTGCTGCCAGCGGCTGAATTGTTTTACTGAAAGAACGATTTTTATACAGCTAATTTTGTGGATGGCTCAGCTTGTCTCAAGATTGCTTCTCTTATGTTCTATTTCTTGATTATTTTGTTGTATAGGATCTGAAGTCCTAGTGCATATTACAATTAAAGCTATGCTCTCACAGCACATTGAATATCCAAGGTCATCTAAGAGCCATTCCTGTTGAAGTTCATTTAAAGAAACAGCGTTTTTAATAATACAAATTCCACTCATTTTGGCTGACTCAATTCTTTTGCGCAATTATAACATCCAGGGGTTAATAAACGTCATGTTCTGCTGCTTGTTGAGACTCCAATAAACCGTCTTTTTCACCTGCCAAAAAATACAATTTTTCCTGTAGCATAATTCACGAAGCGAAGGTTAATTACAATATTTTCTCTTGTTGTGGTAGCGTAGAAAACACGCAAATAGTGACCACAAACCTACAAAGCTAGTAGTTTTCTGCTGCTGCTGCTCAATTCGTTTGCGCAATTTACATCCCGGGGTTAATTAAGCAATGTTCTGCTTGCTGTTGTGGACTTCCAATAAACCGTCTTTTTCAAACCGCCAAAAAATACAATTTCCTGTAGTATAAGTTTCACAAGCAAGGTTATTACAATATTTTCTCTTGTTGTGTACGTAGAAAACACGCAATGAAACTACGCTACAAAGTTAGTATTACCCCGGCTGCTCAATTCTTTGCGCAATTTACATCCAGGGTTAATTAAGCCGTTGTTCTAGCAGCTGTTGTGGACTCCAAGAACCCGTCTTTTCACCGCCAAAAAAATACAATTATTCCTGTAGGCATAAATTCACAAACGAAGGTAATTACAATTTTGTTTCTCTTGTTTGTAGCTTAAAAACACGCATTGTGTAACACGCTACAAATCAAGTAGTTCCCCCCGGCTGCTGTTCAATTCCTTTTGCGCAATTTACATCCAGGGGTTAAGTAAGCGTTGTTATTGAGCTGTGGTGACAAAAATTGACCGTCTGTTCCACCGCCAAAAAAACAATTTTCCTTTAGCATAATTCACAAGCGACGTTTAATTACAATTTTTTCTCTTGTTGTGTGCGTAAGAAAACATGCAATTGTAACACGCTACAAAGCTATTAGTTTTCCGGCTGGCTTCAATCTTTTGCGCAATTTAACATCCAGGGTTAATTAAGCGTTTGTTCTGCTGTTTACTTCAGTAAAATAAAACTTGTTTTTCACCGCCACAAAAGAAATTCTTTAAGCATAAATCATATGCCACCAGGGTTAATTAAGCCTGGTTTGTGCTTTATACATATTAGTAAAACACACAGTGTTTGTAAAACGACACATCTAGACAATTTTTCCTGCCCATCTTGTGGAGCGCAATTTATATCCAAGGGTTACCCAAGCTGCTTAGTGGGTTCATTTTGGCGTCAAAGACAGGTGTGTATTTATCATATACAGAAATCTTCTTCAAACAGTGTCTGTACATTTTATGAACAAACAGTATGGGTCAGACAGAGAGGTGTCTAGGCTCTTCTACCTGCGAGTGGCATAGTCACAAACATTCCTTTAGTAGGACGCAGCACAGCAAGGGACGTCGCAGCAGGGGTCACTCGTGAGGCCACAACTGCCGCTGACATCTAGGCGGCCTGTGTCCTGACTAGCCCAACCCAAATAGGTTTCTTGAATGGTTGACGAGACATCCACTTCCTCCCAGATGACATCAACAACCCAGCCCCAAAAAGAGTCGGTGGGATGTCAACAAAAGACCCATAAGTTTGGCATGGCCCGGGAGCAGGTCGCGGGCCCTCACTGTCCACAATAACCCTGCCTCTGTCCCATCCGAGTTTCCTCAGCCAGAGATCTACTATGTGGTCTGGGCTCAGCGCCACTATATAGCGAGGATGAACAATTTGAGAGGGCAGTCACAGCACTTGGCAAGCGAAGAAATGGGGCCAATATCCCCTGCTGTCTTGCAGTGAGGAGGCGGAAAAGTATGAGATTTGAGAGTGGCATGGGAGGTCATGTGGTAGGGGTCAGCCTCTGCATACAAGACCGGTGATGAGAACAGCAGTGACATGAAACACAAATAGATGATGATGTAGCCGACCGGCACACTATGGAGCCGGGATGGTCAAGGGCTTCAATCATCGTCAGGAGAAGAGGGCGTCAGCTTGCGCGTCAGGCAGCGGCGCTAGCCAAGGCAAGTGGGTCGTGTTGCTGTGAGTCAGCAGGATAAGCAGCAGTGTTGAGGGGTCGGGAGCCAAGCGGCCACGTGGGTAAAAAAACCCGCTTCGCAGGACCAACAAGATTAGCGGCACAGGGTCTCAGCGATGCAGCGGCGTTAGTAGTCAATCAGGCAGGAGCATTGGCGGATAAAATCCGATACTCCGGCTCCGGCGGTGTGCAGTTTCTTTGCTAAGACACCGGAGGAGCCCGAATATGGGTATATTTAAATCTGTAAGCAGAAAGTGAAGCGTGGCCAGGGACTAACGTTGCACCACGGCCCTGCCGTCAACACAATCAGTGTCACATACCGGTTGGCCTGGGAGAAACATGTCTCAGATTGTGGTGAGTCCATCCTGCCCCCGCAGCAAACATCAGCAGCAGCAGCAGCTCCCAGTGGCACGCATGCCATAGCAGCCAGTCAAGGCTCCACCACCTCTGCGGAGAAGGGAGCTGTTTCTCTTTGACACATCTCCTGGCCAGATGCTCCTGCTCCTCGCTACTCATGGTGCCAGCAGTCGTTGTCAGCGAGGCCGATTGCAGAAAGAGACAACAGTATGCAGTCCAACCAATCCTAAGTGCAGCAGCAACCGGTGCTCCTGTCCAAGTTGTTGGTTACTGCAGTCCCTCCCTTTCCAAATGGTGGACTCTGCACCATTCAGTAGAACTAATGGCTTTTGCCGGTCCGAGATGGAGAGTTTCCAAGCCGCATTTCTTTTCCAAAAAGGCAAGTACCCCCCAGCACTTCATAAATATAGACAGAAGGTGGCCAGTCCCTTAAGCTTATCAGGTTTGTTCCAAGGTGCACCGGCAAGCGCGGACGTGTCCTGGAGCTGTAGCTACGGTCATGGGGGCCAGTACTAATGTCTTTTTAACGGCCTCAACTGGTGAAATGTGCTTCCGGCCCAGGCACACCAACAACATGGACAGGAAACCCCGCTTTCTCCTCCACTTTGTAAAACTGCGGCTCCGCCCAATGTCCCCCCTCCTCCCCCACCCCCCACCACCAGCCCCACAAGTACGTTTCCTCATACCACATGTGTAGGGCACAGGGGTGCCCACCCCAGTTTACACCTGGCTTGCCTCGGCGAATGAAGCACACAGGGGGGGGGAAACGCTCCCGCGTCAGCAGCAAGAAATCGTGTGGGGGCTTTTCCGCGCAACTGCAAATCAAAACCATGGTGAGGACAATGGGAGGAACATGGTGTCCATGCTGCCCCGAGGAGGGTGGTCCATGCCCGCCCGCAGGGCGCAGTTTCAATCGGGTTGTGAAAGGTTCCTGAGTCTTCCCCCCCGATCTTCGGCAGATTCTGAAAAGGCCAGGAAACTGTGCATGCACTTTACCATTCGTACAAACCCGGGGAACCCCCTCCTCAGTTGCAGCGGCAAAAAGGCCCTCCCCCAACACACTCGATATGTGATGTTTCCCCCCGTGGAATTCCAGCCTGACATGTTGGACCGATGTATGAACAGAGAAAGGCCATTTAACGATTTTTTGATGACCCCAGCAAAAAAATTCTCCCCGTGAAACTTTGATGTCAGCCAGGGGCATCATGCGTGACACCTCCCCGTTTGTTGAGGCCCTTTCGGGAGCATTTATTTGTCATCCCGGGGACTAGGGTAAAACTCATTCCACCTTCTTCCTGGAACAGATGCTGAAAAATCGTCTGGGCAGGGACGGGGAGACAGGGCACTACACCGTGCCCCCTGAACCCCGTGGGGACGAAATGGAGGCGGAGGACATTGGGCAGAAGCTTTGTCTGGTGAAATTATGGATTTTTCTACCGGGTAAAAGGGGAGGAGCCGGAGCGTGAGGAGGTGGTGGAGATGAGGAAACAGGGCAGATGCCCCCCAAGCACCGGGGCAGTATACGTGGAAATGGAGGCGGGGAGCCCCTCGGAGTCACTTGTGCAGATGGCCCCGCATGCTTATTTCCCTGTATGACGCAATGTCACACCGGCGGGGGATGACTTCTGGCTCCCCCCCTATTGGACCCTCGCAAAACCCGGCCCAAAAAATGGGACCCTTTTTTCCCACTATTAGAGGGGGGGCCAAACTCAAAATACTTTTGGGAAATCCCCGTAATCGTTGGCCGCTGCCTATGTGCGGCATCGTCCCTCCTTGACAGGTCACCGGGGGTTCCTCAGTGCCAAAGACTCTCCCGTGGTTTGCTGGGGAAGGTGGGGGGGTAGGACAGTCCACTCCATCAGCAGTAACCAAAACGGGTCACTTGAGAGTTTCCTTAAAACCCGCCTAGTGAGGAGGGCAATCGCCAGCAGCAGGACGGACAGTCCCTAAACCCAAACAGGTGGTGGCCTACTTGGACGCATCTGCCACCCTTTAGAAAATCCCTGGATACTGGGCAGCCAAACTGGATGTGTGGCCCCCCAACTTGCCGATTTGCAGTGGAAGCTGTCCTGCCCCCCAGAGGGGCACAGAGGGGTGTTCATGTGGGGGGGCTCTTAGCCCAAGGAAAACCCCCGCTTCCACGGGAAAGTGGAACGCGCCCTTTGTCAAGATGAATCAGGCGGGATCGGCCAGGTTTTCCACACACCAATGCCTTAGGGTCAGATAATCAGCCATGCCCCGCCTCCCCCAAAATTTGTGAGAAATAGTCGGGGTTTCAAACTACCTCCTCACCACTATTCTGATCCCCGCCCCCCGCCTGAGGGCTCACATCTGGACAGTTTCTCCATCTGCCAACAACCATTTTACCGGGACTGGTTTTTGCACCCACCCACACGTGTCATTGTCCCACTGTTACCTCATGCTGCTGCTGTGGCTGCTGCCGTGACCTCCACACTTGTCATTTTTTCCCACCGGGCCCTACTCCCTGTTTTTGCCTTTCCCAGAAGTCAACCACTGTCTGCCCTCATGCTGCCTGCTGCCTTTCACACACTTGTCTTTGTCCCACCTGTGGCCTACTCCTGTTTTTTCCACCCCAAATTCTTTTGCCAGTCTGACCGCATGCTGCTGCTGTGGTGTGCGGCCCCACCACGTGCATTGTCCCACTTCTGACCTCATGCTGCGCTGCCGTGACCTGCACACTGTGTCATTGTGCCCCTGTTGCCCTCATGCTGTGCAGTGGCTGCTGCGTGACCTACACACGTGTCTTTGTGCCACGTTGCCCTCAGCGCTGTTTCCTTTTGCCCTGCACACGTGTCATTGTGCCACTTTTGCCTCATGCTGGCTGCCGTGACCACACACTGTGCATTGTCCCACGCTGACCTCATGCTGCTCCCTGGGGCTGCTCCCCGTACCTACCACTGGTCTTTTTCCCCCACCGTGGCCTAGGCTGTTTTTGCCACTCCCAAATGTCATTGTGCCACTGCCTGACCCATGCTGCCCCGTAAACCTACACACTGTGTCATTGGCCACTGCCTGACCCGCTGCTGGCCCCCGGACTACACACTGTCATTGTCCACTGTCTGACCTCATGCTGGCTGTGGCTCTCCCGTGACCTACACACTGTGTCATTCCCACTTCAACCCATGTGCTGCTGTGGCTGCTGCGTACCTACACAGTGTCAGTTCCCCCTTTTGGCCTATTTGTTTTTGCACCTCCAAATGTTATTTGCCCCTCTGACCCCCAAGCTGCTGTGGCGCCGCCTCACCTCCCCCCTTTTCACTGATGTTCCCACGAGCCCTCACCCTTTTTTTTTTTCCAGCTGTCGCTCGCATGATTTTATCAGGCACTTTCCCCCCTTCATTTTTTTTGGTCATTTTTGCCCTTTAAGTCCCCAGGAATTTTTAAAATAGTGAAGCGATTCTAAAGAGCGGCGGCAGTCATGGCGTGTCATTAAAACACAACATTGTATGAAGACCAAACCAAGTCCCTCTGCATATTTAACACAAAGTTCTACGCACCCTGCAGGGTTGGCAGCCGGAAAATTTGTGTTTTTTTTAACGTGATTCGTGCCGAAGTAATTCGGGAAAAAAGTTTTTTTTGCCCCAGAAAACGGGGAAATGAAAGAAAAAATTTCCCGGGGAAAACGCCCCATCTCTATTGCCATACGAAAAATCTAGTATGAGTAAAAGTATTTACGACAAACCACAGTAAAATGTATATCTTTCCCCTGTGGAAAAGAAGAAAAAAAAACAAAAAAAACAACTGTTTTGCTTGTCTTAGCATTTACAAATATCAAAAATTCTCAGTGAAGCCTATCTGAGCTTTCAACAGAAATATGCTGATTGCCTAATTTATACCAATTCATTCTCATCTGTAAAATGTCTCTGAAAACCCTTTAATTCAAATAAAAAATTTCAAAGCTAGACGGAAATCCCCTTTTACTTTCATCTACTAACAAATTTCCCTTTTTTTGTGATTCCATTTCCAGGATTATTTGCTGACACTTAGAAAAAATCTTATTTGGAATTTCACTTAATCTTATATGTACCTTTAACAATAGCTTTAGATTTAAAAGCAATCATACTATTGTCTTTAATAGAGCTGCTCTAGGCATACATCATTTATGAGCAGGTTCCTTGCAGATACACAGATGAAACAAAATAGGTATGTGAAAGAAAAAACTGGAAAGCAATTCAAAGTATTAAAAATGAGCTCAGCAAACAGATATCTAATAAAATATCTCAGGTCATCGATGGAATGTTTCAAGTTTGCTTGAGTCATTCAAAGTTAAATAATTTAACTGTTTTGACTTTCTTTTTTGCCTGTAAAAGCATTTTACAGACATTGATCAAAAAGTCTTGCAAATTATGGGATTGCTAGAGTTAGAAATCAATTTATTCTGAGACATAATACATATAGTAATTATTAAATAGGACTTTTGCTTCCTATCTAAGTGGAAAACTCCAATTTTTCGGGGGAAAAATATAATTTTTTGTGCAATCATTTACCATGGTATTTTGTGGAGAATTTATGCTTAGTTAATTATGTTTCTTTTGTTTATTATTAATTGGCTTTCCTTTCCTAAATGCTTATTAAATTCTGAGAACTAATTCTTCTTCTAAATGACTCATTTGACAGATTACTTGCTCCCAAAGACTCTTTAAAATGCCTCAGTAGACACATTGTGGCCTTTATTTTTAGGACAAACCTGGTTTTAGATAAATATAAAATGAAAAAAACCTTCATTTTTAATTTTTAAATAAATTTAAGGACATGTAAATCATGTTCTATAAACTAAATGACTAAAGCTGGGTCAATTTTGTGAAAAAAAAGAAACTTTAATGAATAAAAACATTTTAAAAATTGCTTTTTCAATTTAGGTTTTACATGTTTCTTGATGCGCAATGGATACAGTTTTATACTTAAGAATTTACTGTCATATTAATACAGTTGTACTCAGGTTTGTAAAAAATGAATTAATGACCCAGGCAGATAAGACCGGCATCATTAAAATAAACGAATGTGTGACATAAATATCAGTGCATCAGGAGTCACCAAAAACAAAATGTAAATTTGATTAGAGCAGAAAAGTTAGATTTATTATCAGCTAAATTGCTGAATGTCATTTTGCAGAAATATCTCTATACAACAAGCTCATAAATGATTGCCCATTAGTGCATATTTTTATATTTTATTTGTTTATTTATACCTACTTACAATGTTTTCCTGATTCAGCCTACTATGATTAGATAAACTAAGTGCATATATAAGAGGAAACCACACTAATTAGGATTTTTTATTTTTCAGATACTTTTTGTATAATGGAAAATTTAGTTTTCCACATAAAAGGCACATAGGGTAAATTAAACATATATTTTTCTAGGTAGATGATTGCATAACAGATTTTAATTACATCTTGAATCACCTGGACACATGGTAAAAATGGTGGTGTTCTTAATTTGTTTAGGGCTACACAGAAACTCTAGGAATGGGACATCAATGAATTGTTGAATTGTGACACATATTCATTGCAGAGTCTTACAAAACCTTTGCCTATTTATATTGAAAGATGATAAAAATCTGGTTGTGTACCAACCCTCTCCCCAATAAAAGTGTCATATAATAGGAGGCTAAGCCTTTGATACAGTTACACATAAATAGCTTATAGGTAAGTTATTGAAAACTAGACTTAATCCCTGGATAGTTCAGTGGATTTGCAGATGGCTAAAGGACAGATACCAGGGTATTGTATTGTACTGTCATAGGAAATAGGGGAAGCAAGTAAAATGCTATGGTTCATAGCTAGAGGTAAACCCAGTGGAAAGAGGAAGATTGTGATCCCAATGTATATAGCCCTAGTGAGGCCACATGTGGAATACAGTGCTTAGTTCTGCATATTAAATGCTAAACTTGGAGAACACCAATTTAAAAAATGATTGATATACGTAAACAGGAAAAAAAGTTGTCCACACTTTTTGTCAAACTGCAGGAATTTCTGCAGCTACTAAAAACTATCTAGAAGAATTATTGCAGACAACAAAGGTGATCTCTGAGCAAACTTAAATAAAAATCTCAGTTGCTTCGCTGCTATGCATACTACATTTAGAGCATGACTAATCAACTTTTTTCTAGAATTTTAATCACCTGAAAGTTGTCCTTACACCTGTCTTGCTATGGTTTTATTCAGGGGTCACCCACAAATTCTGGTCTATATCTTCTATCAGTCTAACTCAAAAGTTTTGAGAGACTGATACTCGAAGAGACGGGGGTCAGACTGACCCTGATGGGAGTACCTTCCCTGTTACATTCCAGGAGACCTTTCCTGGATATATATAGATGTTGAAATTAATAGATGCACGCTTTGGGATGTAATAACCTTTTTTGTTTGGAGATGTGATAAGATAGAAAGTCTCCTATTTGACCCCACTGATGAGTCTGGAGGGAGACGAAAAGCATTTGGGGATATAAATGTTATTAATGCATCTAGTACCTTTTTTGGTATAAGAAACGTTATCAGTACATATCTATGTATT
Organism: Phyllomedusa bahiana; assembly: GCA_025379985.1. NCBI lineage: Eukaryota > Metazoa > Chordata > Amphibia > Anura > Hylidae > Phyllomedusa > Phyllomedusa bahiana. The sequence continues at coordinate 20,900 of JAODAL010019590.1, forward strand.
ATAGGATATTGTGCATATGTATAGATTACTGTGGGTATGTGAACAACAAAAATTACTTCTGTGGTCGTTCACATATCTATTAGTGATACCATCTAAACCTGCTTACTGGTTTTTTGTTTGAATATATTCATATCTGAAATTACAGGTTTATTATTGATAGAGAGTTAGATTGGTGGAGATAAATATCTCAGTCTTTCCTAAAACATTTAGGTAATTAGGACTAGAAGTGTGGGGTTGCTCTTTTCAGGGCCGGTTCCCCGCTAAGGATATTTTTGTGGAACAGAAGAGTAATTGTCTCTATATCTAGTATATCCATTTTTTATGGGCAATATTAATAAAGGTTAAGTTTTATTTGGAACTATTTTTTGTGTTCTATTAAGCTTTTTGTGATAATTCCGGTACTATTGAAGGAAGTTTGGTATAGTTAGAATTCAACTTTACTTTGTTCAACACACAACAACAGAGTGACCCTGAGAAAGGTCCTGATTCTTTATCACCTTTTCCATGCAAGCTACACATAGCTTGTTTTTAAAAATCCTACCTTAGGACAGGACACACAACATTAATTGAACATAAACAGTACAAACAATAGTATTTTGCCAACAATCCAATTTAAGATCATATACTGTAAGAAATTTGTAACTATACACAAATCCCTTACTCTTCATACAAACATATTAGATAAGGTTGGAGAAAGAAACAGGTCCATCAAGTCCAACCTATGACGTTACATGGATGTTGCAATTGTACCATACAACAGAAAAAATTCCTTCCCAACTCCAAATATACCAATCAGAATAAATCCTTGGATCAACGTCCTATCTCCAGAATCAAGTACCTATAACTAGAGATAAGCGAGCAGTAAAATGTTCTAGTTTGATTAGAACCTCGAACTTTAGTGTGTTCGGTTTGAGGTTCTATTCGAATTCGAACTCAAACCCCATTAACGTCAATGGAAGATGTTCTGGTTAATTTTTATACCTGTAGTAGTGAGGAGAAGCTGTAATTACCATCCAAAGTAATAAACTGGATACGTGGGACAACTTAGTGAAGAAAATTTTACTCTAAGAGTGACAGAAAAAAATTGAGAAGCTGAAATACTTCATTCCTTTCAATGGCTAACTGAAAAGATGAGGATAGCTTTCAAGCAGGAGCGCAGCTATAGGAGGTGCAGGGGTAGCAGCTGCTATGGGGCCCTGCATCCTGAGGGGGCTCAAAAGCCCCTTTGACACATAGGAGATTTGGAGACGGTGTGTTATAAAATTACTGGACCCCCAAAACTGCAAAAATGGAACATGTAGGCACTGAGTATAATTTAGCAAATCCAAGCACTCTGTATAATATATATCCATGTATATGAGAATTAGGCATTATTTGAGCCTGCAAATGTTGCCAGATAACAGCTTCTGGGTGTGGGAAAGATGCAGCCAGCAATACCAAACTTCCTAACTATTGATGTCTATGGAGAGGAAAATGCTATCTCACTAAGAGCAGTCTGTACAGTACTGAAAATGGCGTTCACACGGCAATACAGTGAAATATATATAACATGATCATGTGATTGTAGCAGCCAATGAGAGCCCTACACCTTAGCAATGATGTTTTTGACACTTCTCTGTGCTTTGCACAGATTGGATGGCCGCCAAAAGTGCAGAAAGGTGATTGGATGGCCGCCAAAAGTGCAGAAAGCTGCTGAAAACCAAACTAAAAATAATGTGTCAAACTAGAACTAAAACTTTACTTGAACGAACAGTAAAAGGTTCAGTTCGAATTCTAAAAATTCGAGAAGTTCTACTAGAACTTAACTTTTCTAGAACGGTTCGATCAACACTGCTTGTAACATTACATTTTTCAAAAAATACATTAAAACCGCTCTTGAATTTAATTAATCCATTATCATAATCTCTTGTGGCAATGAGCTCCAAAGTCTCACTGCTCATACAGTAAAGAATCTCCGTCTGATAATGGTGAAACCTTCTTTCCTCTAGACATAGAGGATGCCCACTTGTCATTGTTACAGGTCTAGGTATAAAAATTTCATGCAAGAGATCTGTATACTGTCCTTTTACATATTTATACATTCACAATTCCTAGATTGTACAATTGATCACAAAGCAAGGTATGTTAATCTTTCCTTATCTCCTACAGGAAATTGTATTACTACCATTATTTTTTAGGGAACTGTGATGCACTGTGGGGACTTTATCCTCACCCTGGGATTAACATGGGTAATTTCTCTGGCCAGTCTAGTATATTATATGATGCTAAAGCAATGAGACACATGCAGGCTACAACAATCTGCTGATTTTGTTTACAGCTTCCACCCTAACCCCACAGGGAACACACAGTTGCCTGGTCTACATTCTTTTTCAACATAATTGTTGTTAACACCTATTTACTAAAGCTTTCTTTCCTTATCAAATATTTTAGGTCCAGAAGACTTAGTGAGCTTTAATGTACATCTGATTTATCTTAGACCATAAATCACTTCCTCACTAACCTCTCCCAAGACCCCATTCCACATCATAGTTCAATAAGGGGTGCCAATTTTTTGGTGTTCTTGTAATTAGGCCTGTTTTTTAGGGCAGGAAGGTTGGGCAGCTGCCCAGGGCAGTGCTCAACATCAAGGGGTGGAAGTTGGGGACCAAGCTAATACTGATGCTCACCACCCATTGACTCCAGGCAGTCAGCATCTACCTCTACATAGCCATTTTAAAAATGGCCATGCAGATTTCCCAGCTGCAGACTAACTGTGCAGCTGTGGGAACGTGGGCTGACTTTTGCCATTAGCTGGCTCTGCAGGGTTTATTACATTCCCTGCCTTCTCTATCATTGTATATAAAGCACCCAGTGAGACCTGAATATTCTTCTTGGCCCCTGCAGTCATGTGACCACTGGGGCTCGGTGAATGCAGAAGTTGTTGGTTCTTATATGACCCAATTAAGCTTTGCAGTGATCCCAGGGGGCTGTATTTCCCCTGTAATTGGTGCCAATATATCAAACCCAGTAGCAGGGGAAATCAGCAAAATAAAAAGTAAAAATGCCTCATATAGGTCTTTCTCTGACCTAATGGGGGGCGTGATATGTAAAATGACTAAAAATAAAAAAATAAAAAAATATTTTAAACCTGACAGCCAAAATCACAACTTTTAGCCCCATCCCCGGTGACCCTAAAATTTTACATATTTTACATAAATGTCCTTGATGCAAAAGTGACAGAATTTTAAAACTTATTTTAGCACCACTTTTGCGGTTAAAAAAATAAATGTAAAGAAAAATGCTATTTTTTAACCATTTTCATTGATATTAAAAAAAATCTAATGTGAAAAAAATTTGCTTTACAAAACATATGCTGCCTCACCAATCAAACATAAGGATTCAAAATACTAGAAATCAGGCTTCTTCTTCAGTTGTATGAGCACCTCCTGAAAGCCTGTGATGAGAGATTTTATAAAAATGTCAGCAAGAGCTAATTTATGCTGACCAAATCTCACAAATCCAATAACACAATCATTATATACCATACTATAAAATTGCTTCATTTTCTCTAATTCCTACTATAACCAAAAAGTTGGCTTCTTTAACCCCTTACTGACATTTGACGTATGAGTACGTCATAGCGTCAGTAAAGGGCTTTATACCAGGATCGTGTCACTAATTGTAGATGACAACCGCCAGTAACAGCACGGGCTGGAGCCGAAGCCATTCCATGCTGTTTAACCCTTTAGACGCTGGAGCAAACATGGCTTCGGCATCTAAATAAATGAGAAATGTTCCTCATTCCGATTGGGACCTATGCGGCAAGATCACATGGTCCCGATCAGTAAACACGGCAGCTGGAAGCCTGGTGAAGGCTTCCATTGCTGCCACATTTTTCATTTTACTACTTCCTGCCTTTCCCACTATATTATATAGTACGGTAAATAACACCATTAGAAAGTACATGTTGTCATGCAATAAAAAAGCCCTCATATGTCTGTGTAGGTGGAAAAATAAAAAAGCTGTGACTCTGGCAAGGTGAGGAAGGAAAAAAGAACATGACAAAAAAAATAGGCTGCAGCGGGAAGGGGTTAAAGTTGCTTTATTCAGACCATACAAACCCCACCAACAGTCATTTTCTGTCCAGACATTATCTCCATCCCTGTCTCTCTTCTTCAAAAGAGTTGAAAGAAACTTTGTCCCATTGTGAACTTATGGCTGTCATCAAATATCTTCCTGGGTGTTTAACCTGGGGCCAGACAACTACACTGCAAAATTCTTTAAAACATTTGCTAACTAGCTGGTCAACCTTTCTTATTTGGACCTTCACCAAAGTAACTGTTGATGCCCTCATGCCTTTCCTGTCTACACTGGCTTATGTCGTAAACCTCTCTAAACCAGTTAAAGATCCCCAAGTCTTTACTAGTTATCGTCCAATATGGATCTTGACATTTATTCTAAGCTCCTGGTTAATAGGCTGAACTTTTACCTTCCACCTGTTTTGCACCATGACAAAAAGGTTTTTGACCTACCGGTAGTTTTTAGAGATTTATAACAAATTGCTTACTTTGAATATTATACATCATGTATAAACCTACCATATCTCCTTTTTCCTGTCCCTAGGTGCCAAAAATGTTAGTCCTTGTGTTTGCCTTTTCTTGACCATCTGGCCCAGCTACTGTAAACTCTTCCTTGGACCTGAACTCTGCCTTTACCTAGGTCTCAAGGTATTTCTGGAAATGTGCATTATGCCCTTCTTTTCACTACATTTTCACTATCCCAGGGATAATTCTTACAAACTTTTCTCTTGCACTGGCTGCTCCATAAGACATTTACTTTCTACCCCCACGTTCTCTATTTTCCCTTTCTTCTGTCAAATTTGTTTCCTCCCATTATATATATATATATATATATATATATATATACTATATATATATTATTTTAAATATAATTATATATATATATATATATATATATATATATATATATATTCCACTTTATTCCTATATAATGACTGCTATACATTTTATAAATGGAAATTTGAGGGTTTTAGCATTCATTTTGATCCAATTCTGTGAGCCCATCCACCAATGGCAAGGTGGCTTCATTTCAGATGGAACTTTATACAAAGCAGGTTCACCCTTTTTGGAACAAATGGAGTGCATAATGAATGCAGTTGCAGCCACTCCCCAATATATAATATTTACTTTAAAAAACAAGATTTAATCAGCATCTCCAAACAATATAACATAAATTATGCAGGTGCATGCTGCTTCGGCTGCAACACAAATGAAAACATAAAAATTACAGCAGCACACTGCAAACAATATGGTAAATGTGAACCTTGAAGATACGAATTTCTATGTATGGTAAGCAACAAACAAAATATCAACAATGTGGTCACTACTCGTTTTGATGCATCAAGTGTTAAACTGCCAGGGTTAAAGTTTTTTCTGAGTACAGATATTACTCTATCAATCACAACCACCCTCTGACAAACACCCGCATGATCAATAAGTACATGCATGTGTAAGGAATGCCATAGTCTCGCCATTGCTTACCCTGCCTAAACGGCGCAACCACCCTGAAAAGGGAACCCCGAACTTGAACCTCTTGCTGAGCTGTACCTAGTAAAACGTGTGCCAAACAGACAGAAGACAAATGTATGACAAATATGGAACAGACGCCCCAAATAACAAATAAAGAATAGTAATATGGGCCGAGATTAAACCAGGAGTATGCAAAGTACTAAAGGACAGAACGGGAGAATAACCAAAAAGACAAGCCAAGAACCAGCAAAACGACACAGCAGAGCAAAACAGACCGCTAGGAAAAAGCAATCACCAACAGAGATTGACAGACAGGAAGTGGTTTAAAACCTCTGCCCCAGCCAGGGATTGGCTGTAGTGCTTAATCCACCAAGCACCAAGCCACAGCTTGGCTGAGGCTGCAACAAAATTCGTAAAGGGCCAGTAGCGCAGTCCTGACAGCATGTATGGCATCAAGAGGCAACTGCTTTGAACATACATAGATATAAACTAACAATTATTAGTGGATAAATAATCAATTTAATTACATTATCACACAATCATAATAGATGGATCTGCTTAACATTCTGTCACTTTTAAATCTGGTTCTATATGTATCAAAAACGACCTTAAAAGATGAAGATAAATGCATTTTAAACATAAATTTTATTTTAGCCATTTAAAAAACAGGCCTATTTTGGCCTTAAGAATCAACAATTTTGTTTTTCATTTTTCCATCGCCATCTTCTCCAAGAGTCAGAACTTTTTAATTTTTCTGTTGTCATATCTGAATGGAGTCTTGTTTTTTGCAGGATGAGTAGTATTTGGCACAAATTTGGTGCAAACAATATATTGATTAACTTCTATTAAATGTAAAAAAATGTAATGAAACTGAAATGTAAATAAAAAAACAGCAATTTAGTAATTTTTTTAAAATTATATTTTTCTTTTGTTCCCTGTGTAGCATAAATAACATACCTTCTTCTACGGGTCAGTACAGTTATGGGAATATCAAAGATGTATAGGTTTGTTTATAATTTAATAGTTAAGGATGATATAGGCTTATGGCTTATTTTTTGTGGGATAGCATATAATTTTAATTGGTACAATTTGGAGGTACATGGGACTCTTTTTGGAGTGGGAGAATGGAAGAAAGAAATTCTGCTCTTGTTTTCAGTCTTTTTTATTACAGCATTCAACACACTGGCAATAAAATGTCAACCTTATTATTTGGAATATTGTAATCATGTTTATACCATACAAACCCAGCTGGCATGACAATGCATGGCACACTATGATTGTGTCTGAGGGGTCCCGATGTACATAGTTGAGCTAAAGTTGGTGCAAAGGTGTGCAACCTGTAACGGGTGGCGCCGCGTACCATCCTGCGGGTCGCGGACGCACCCGTCTCACCCTCGCTGGGCGCCCGGCGGGGACGGGTGGCCCCGCTAGTCGTGCTACAGGCTGTGGGCGCACCCATCCCATATGCTTACCTGACCGCGATCCTGTTCTGCGATCTCCCCCTGCCGGCCTTAATGCGCGCGCGCAAAGTCGTTCATGTGAATTTAAAAGGACAGCGTGCCGGTAATTGGATAATTGCCGGGAGCTGACCCTATATAGTGCATGGGTCCACATCACTTCTCTGCTGGATCTTTGTTGCTTCCGAGCCTTAGAGAAAGCGTTCCTGAGTGTTTACGGTCTTGCCGTGTTTTCTGACCTCTGCCTATGTTTCTCGACTCTGAACCTTTGCCGCCTGCCCTGACCTTGCCGCCTGTCTCCGACTACGTCTACGCCTTAGAATTCTGTACCACGCTCACCCTTGGCTGCCACCGCAAGCAAGTCACGTCAGTGGTAGCGACCTGGTAGACTCCCGCCGTAGCAAGTCCATCCCGCTTTGCGGAGGTCCAGAGGATCCACTGTCCCGGCTGTAACACAACCAAGTTAATCAAGGGAATGCAGAGTTTGCAGTACCAAGACAGGCTATCATGCTTGGGCTTATTCAGTTTGAAAAAAAAAAGACAACTTAGGGGCAGTTTAGTTACCAAGTACGAATATGTGAAAGGACAGTATATAGATTCCTGCATGATCTTTTTGCACCACATTCTTTAACAAAGACTAGTGTTCTTCCACAACATCTAGAGGAAAGAAGGTTTCACTATAATCAGATAGGGTTCTTTACTGTAAGAGCGATGAGACCATGGAACTTGCTGCCATGAGAGATTGTGATGGTGGATTAATTCACCAAGTTCAAGAAGGGTTTCGATTCCTTTTTTTGAAAAATATAATATCACAGGTTATAGTTCTATAGGTCTAAATGCTGGAGATAGGACATTGATCCAGTGATTATTCTGATTGCCATATTAGTCGGAATGAAAATTTTTCCTCTCGTATGGAACAATCGGCATCTGCTTCAAAGAGGTGTTTGCCTTCCTCTGGCTCAATACTGTTGGGTTATGTGTTGGACTTGATGGACCTGTGTCTTTATCCAACCTTATCTACTATGTTACTATGAAGTGTGACAAACAACTTGACTGAAGCATCTAAGGGTTTACACTTTCCATTTTGATGAAAGATCTGTGTCTCCAGGATGCTGTTGCCTTTACTAGTTCTCATGTATTGGTCAAGTTTTATTGCTTTAATACTTTCTCCTCCTACAGCCCAGGAAACATTTCTTCTTACTTGTTCAAAAAAGACAAGTAAGACAGTACAGTATATCAATGGTGCTCCACTCACTTTGTACTTATATTAAACCTCACATGTGTCTGCTCTCCTTCTATCTACACTCACCGTACAGCCTGTGGTATGTTGCCTTCACTGAAGCTCTAGATGCTTTCCTCACTTTTAACATCTTGGTCCATCATGTATAACCTCTTCTCCTTCATTACTGTTAACTCTAACTGAGAGAAGAGTGCAGATAAAGTAGATACAGTAGAAGTTGAAATGGAAACACAGGATGTTGGGTATGGGTGCAGGCACCAGGTGTGTTGGGACGTTCAGCAGAAAGACGGTGGGCAGAAAAGACCGGGATGCAGTGCTTAGGTTAAGGAAACAAACAAGTTAAAAAAATGTATGCAAATGTACTTTCAGCCTTATATCTATCTGTATCTATAGTATGATAGATAGATAGATAGATAGATAGATAGATAGATAGATAGATAGATAGATAGATAGATAGATAGATAGATAGATTGATAGATAGATAGATAGACAGACAGACAGACAGACAGACAGATACAAAGAGGGCTAGATAGATAGATAGATAGATAGATAGATAGATAGATAGATAGATAGATAGATAGATAGATAAAAAACTATAAACATATCAAAAAGAAAGAAAGCATTATAACCACATTTTATCTGCATTTTTGCCATCAGGTTTGAAATTAGAGCATTCTTAAACCAAATTTGCATGTAAAGGAATAGTCATCTGTACTGCTTACAGTCCTCCACAGCCTTAGCAGATGTTAATATTTGAAATATGAATATTTTTTTCAAAACTCTGTATATTCATAAATCTTAGGAAGAAGCTAAATCTGTTCACGTACAATATGTTTTGAAATTGTCAAAGCAAGGTGAATGGTGCCTTAAGCCATTATGTTTTGGGGAAATTAACCATTTTAACGCTAGGAAATTTTCATATTTTGTTTGTGGTCAAATGCAAGTTCATTTATATCTAAATATAACTCAAACACATATACAGGTCTTTGAAACTGTACATCATTTACACAAAGGTGGTTATTTAAATGAATATTATAGAAATAATCTACTAATATACCTGTATTTTAAATGCTGCTTGCAAATACACTGTCATGTTTAACACATCCATAGGAAAACTTTATTGAAATAAACATGCAAACTTTGATATGACCCTCAACACACATGTCATGTGACCCCTGGAATTATGTTATCATTGTCCAGGAATCAAATAGGTAAATAGTAGCTTGTTAAGAAGCAGAATTTATAAATTATTTCTATCTACAGCAGTATGTCAGCATTGTATTTGTAAGGGTTCGGTGAATTCGCTGGACCACTGCAAGCGATGAAAGTTAAGCTACGCCAGGGAGCGGAGTCGAAGTAGCCCCCGGTCTTCACCAGAGCCCGCCGCAACGCGGGGTGGACTTGCTGCGGCGTGAGGCTACCAGGTCGCTTCCCCTGACGTGACTTGCTTGCGATGGCAGCCGGGGTAATGCGTGGTACAGAAACGTAATCCAGAAGAGTAGTCGGGGACAGGCCAGAGGTCAGGGCAGGCGGCAGAGGTTCGTGGTCAGAGACAGGCAAACGGTCAGGACAGGCGGCAAACAGGCAAGGTCAAGAAATGTAGTGGAACGGACTGGTACACGGGTAATCAAACAGAACTCCAAACTCTCTCTAGACAAGGTAACGCACACCAACAATCTGGCAGAGAGTGCTGGGGGCGTATTCCTTATATAGGACCAGCGGCCGGCAATTGACCAAATTACCGGCGCACTGGCCCTTTAAATCCAGACCAGCCGTCGCGCGCGCGCCCTAGGCAGCGGGTACGCGCGCGGCGGCCGGGACAGGCAGGAGCAGCGTACACAGGAGCGTGGACGGGTAAGTGGCCCGGCGCCGGACCTCGGGTAGCAGGGGGATGGTCGCGGGCAGCCGCGGCACCCGCGCCGGACCCCCTGCGGGCAGGGGGGCGGCCGCGGGGGGCAACGGCACCCGCGCCAGCCCCCATGACAGTACCCCCCCCTTAGGTCTCTCTTTTTTCGGAACTTAGAGAGGAGGTCAGGTGACAGATTGGCCTCAGGTTCCCACGAACGCTCCTCAGGCCCGAACCCCTTCCAATCATTAAGAAAGGACTGCTTCCCCCTCATTGTTCTTTCCGCCAGCACCTCCTAGACCTCAAAGATGTTATCAGAGTTGGCCACAGGAGAAGGCGAGACAGATCCATGGGAGAAGCGATTCAGAACCACCGGTTTGAGGAGAGAGACATGAAAGGCGTTCGGGATACGCAGAGTGGGAGGCAAGCGAAGCTTGTACGACACCGGGTTTAGTTGCCGAAGTACCACAAAAGGGCCCAAATACTTAGGGCCTAACTTGTAACTGGGCACCTTGAAGCGAATGTACTTGGCAGATAACCAAACCCTATCACCCCGCTTGAATATGGGCGGAGGTCTCCGGTACCTGTCAGCCTGGGCCTTGGTGCGAGCGGAGGCCCGTAGAAGGGCCTGTCGTGTGACTTGCCAAAGTGCCTTGATGTCCCGTACTTGGGCATCTACGGCAGGGACATGAGACGAGGTAGCCAGAGGGAGAGGCGGGCGGGGATGTAGCCCAAATACAACAAAAAAGGGAGAGGCTCCAGCAGACAAAGGAATTATACGAAAATTCTGCCCAGGGGAGGAGATCAGACCAGTTATCCTGATGGGCAGACACAAAATGACGTAAATAGGTACCTAAAACTTGGTTGACCCTCTCTACCTGCCCATTGGTTTGAGGGTGATATGCAGACAAGAAGTCCAGCTGAACCTGCAACTAAGCACACAGAGCCCGCCAGAATTTTGACACAAACTGGACCCCCCTATCTGATACGATATGCAATGGGAGCCCATGTAGCCGAAAAATGTGGTGGAAGAAGTGCTGGGCCAGCTGGGGGGCAGAGGGTACCCCGGGCAGGGGAACAAAGTGAGCCATCTTTGAAAATCTATCAGTCACCACCCAGATGACCGTGTTTCCAGAGGAGGCCGGGAGGTCAGTAACAAAATCCATGGCAATATGGGACCAAGGTCTTTCTGGCACCAGAAGAGGCAGAAGCAGACCCGCGGGTCTGACACGAGGGACTTTGTTACAGGAACAGGAGGTACAGGCCAGGAGAAAGTCTCTAACGTCTTGAGCGAGAGTGGGCCACCAATAGTAACGAGAGATCAATTGAAACGACTTGTGGACCCCAGGATGTCCCACTGTTCGAGAGGAATGTCCCCATCTAAGGATTCGAGGCCGCATGGCAGGACGGACGTAGGTCTTCCCAGGGGGTAGATGTTGAAGATCCACGGGAGCTGCCGTGAGGAGCCGTTCAGGAGGAATTATGTGCTGCAGAGGTGTCTCAAGACCCACCGTGTCCGTGGATCTAAAGAGAGTGTCCGCCCTGACGTTCTTTTCGGCTGGCCGAAAGTGAAGGAGGAAGTTAAAGCGGGCGAAGAAGAGCGACCACCGGGCTTGCCGAGGATTCAATCGCTGAGCAGATTGGAGATACATGAGATTTTTGTGATCGGTGAAGATCTCAACTGGATGGCGAGCCCCCTCCAGCCAGTGTTGTCATTCTTCTAGGGCTAACTTTATGGCCAGTAGTTCACGATCACCGATAGTGTAATTTCGTTCGGCGGGAGTGAAGGTCTTGGAAAATAAACCACAAGTACGCAATCTCCCAGAGGAGGACTTTTGAAGAAGGACAGCTTTGGAAACTACTGAGGAGGTGTCCACTTCTAGGACAAATGGACGCTGCGGGTCCGGGCGAGACAGAACAGGAGCTGAAGCGGATGCTGCTTTAAGACGATTAACCCTAGAACGCATATTGGGGGCCTTTTAGGCCCCCATGCTTACATTTTTGTCATCTGCAAAATTACTTTAGTTAGAATTTTGAAACTCCAGGTATTCCTCAAGTAGGTGCTTACAAACAAGTGTTGCATATCGCCAGCTCCATCCCCAGTGCTCTATGCACGGACCACTGCTGAAGCCTTACAGCAGTATTTGAGATAGCAAAGGAAAAGCAGGGAACGGTCCAACACGATCCAATATCACTTAAAACTTCCAAGATTTATTGAAAAATATAGGCATAAAAACAGCAAAGTATGCACTTACGCAAGTGACAAGCATGGGTAGCGGTCGTCCCCGACATATGGAGGTAGTACAAGCTGACGCATTTCGGGCTTAAAGTGTGCCCTTAGTCATAGCATTGATAGAAACATCTAAAAACATCCTATTATATAAGAACACTATTGATTAAAGATGTAAATTACCTGACATCACGTAGGTGGATGTGCATGCTGCAGTGGGTTGGACGGCATCCGGAATTCCAAAAATCCCGTTCCGGAACAGAGAATATGTACTTCCGGGCATGCGCAGTAGCTACAATGAAGCGCTGCCTGGTAAGGGAAAAACCACCATGCATGCGCATCAACATCTAGGTGATCGGACTGTGATTGCACAAAAACAAAGACAAAGTTAGGCAAATATGTAAACAAGCAAAGGAAACCAAACATATAAAGCAGCTCGAGAATGTTTTTTGCAGCTATATTATTTAATAGTAGCATAATGATTCTCTTTTAAGACCTTGTGGAATGGTTGTGTTTAAAACAATAATCCAGTGCGCTTCTCTGTTGCGCAATTGTCGCACAACATCACCTCCTCTTATTGGTCTGCACACCTTTTCTATTGCTCTTATTTTTAGCGTGCTACACTCTGAATTATGTTTTTGTATAAAGCGTCTTGTGAGACCAGATTTATTTCTCTCCGATAAATTTGTGACTTCATTTACGTGTTCTAAAAATCTGATCTTAAGCTTTCTGGTGTTACTGCCAATGTACTGAAGATTACACTCAGTACACCAGGCTAAATATACAACAGTCTGAGTATTACAATTGATGAATTGTTTGATTTGGCACTTTTGGAAACCTGACTTATTTTCAAACTCCTTACCAGGACTGGCAAAGGAACACGTACGGCATTTCCTCAGTCTACACTTGAAGAATCCCTTGCAGTTGAGCCATGTTGTGCTTCTATTATGGGAAACAAATGTATTCGAAGTAAGTAAACTGCCAGGAGTTTTTGCTTTCCGGGGTACAATCCTACAACCTTTTGAGTGTATACTGTCTAACACGCTATCTTCATAAAGAATGGGAAGATATTTATGGACAATATTTTTAATACTATTGAATTCCTCAAGTAGGTCATTGTTGATAATATCCAATTGTTCATATATTTTTTTTTCATAGGCATTATGGTGTAACAATGCTTGTTTGGTGAAAACTACATCTGTAAGAATTGGGGGCCTTTTAGGCCCCCGCTGTTTTTATCATGTTCTCAGAAGTGTTTGTGTCTCAAATTACTTTATTTGTACTCAGTAATGCTGGTGGAGGGGCCAGGGTGTGGATAATAACATGTGAGGATGTCATGTGATTTTTGGAGGGAGTGATAAGGCCATGATATCACCTCAGGTCCTCTGAACACAGTAATGAGCTGTGTATATAGAGTACTGAGGACAGTATACACTGTGAGCTAATTTCTGAAGGACCTGTGATAAGATAAGCTGTTGAGAGGAAATCTGTTTCATTTTCTAACATCTAGTCAGCAATGGCACAGTCTTCCTCCAAGTGTCTGACTGACCAAGAGATTGAAGTGATTATGTTTCAAAGCGATGATGAAACTGAACTATATTTGTCTGATGAAGAATATCTGCCACCAGCTAATCAAACATCCTCATCCAGTGATTCTTCTGATGATGAAGAAGTGAATCTAGTGGATCCTCAAGAATTGATAAGTAGAACATCCAAAATGAATGTTTTTTGGGACAGTAATCCTACATTATTCGGACGTACTCCAATACACAATATTGTGAGACAGGCTCAAGGAGCTGTGGGAAGTCCCAGTTACTTTAACCATAAAGATGTATTCTGTAATTATTTTTCTTACAATATAGCAGAAGAGGTCCTATTATGTTCAAACCTAGAATAAATACGTATCGATTATTCAAAAAATTAGTCCTTTAAATATATCTAATAAGAGGAAATTTATGCATATATTGGACTTTTCCTGCTGGCAGGGAGTCAAAAATCGTATGATGTCCCAATACGAGAATTATTTCTGGACCCACTTTCTGATCCACACTATAAGGCGACAATGTCAGTGGGCAGATATGAGGAAATTAGAAGAATCATTCGCTTTGATGATAAGCGAACTCGTGCAGCGAGGTTTGAAACAGACAAATTCCAGTTATATCTGGAACATATTTATCAAAAATTGCACAAAATTTTACAATCCTAGTACTAATGTTACTGTAGATGAGCAACTTGTACCGTTCAGAGGACGCTGCAAATTCATACAATACATGCCCAGCAAGCCAGCCAAGTACGGAATAAAAATCTTCTGGATGTGTGATTCTGCAAATTATTATGGCATAAATGGCGTAATCTACTGTGGCAAAGAGGTTGGTGCACCAGTACAGAAGGATCTGGGGTCTGAAATAGTCAAAACTCTTGCTGTTCCAATATTCAATTCAGGTAGAAACATCACCATGGACAATTATTTCACCAATGTTGAACTAGGCAATTTTCTGCTTGCAAAAGCTATTACACTTGTTGGTACTATAAAGCAAAACAGACAAGAATTTCCAGCAGCACTCAAACACAATCGTCAGCGAGCACTTTATGAGAGTGTCTTTGGATTCAATAACAAAGCGACTTTGGTATCTTACAAGGAGAAGAAGGAGAAATCTGTAATTTTACTCAGTACCATGCATCACGATTGCAGTGTTGACAGCAATGACCAAAAATTTAAACCAGAAATGATCCTGCATTACAATGCAACAAAAGGAGGTGTAGATAAAATGGATGAGATGGTGGGAGAATATTCGTGTAAGAGGCAAACAAAACGATGGCCTGTAGTACTATTTTCAAATATGCTTGATGTAGCAGCCCTAAATGCATTCATTATTTATACAGAAACTCATCCGGAATTTCATGCACAGAGGAAGGACAGGAGATGCTTATTCTTGAAGGACCTTTGTCATGAACTTGTAATGCCTCACATGATAGAGCGAAGCGACTTGAAATGCTTGCCAAAGCAAACTAAAGAAGCAATGAAACGGTGTGGAGTACAGTTTCAGATTATTCCAGAGCCAGGAGAAAGAAAACGAAAGCGTTGTTTCATGTGTCCAAGAAACATAGAGAGGAAAACTGAGCGATATTGTTCCACTTGTAAGGAAACTGTTTGCAAAGAACACTCTTCTGAAAATATAACATGTCACAATTGTTTGGAAGACTAATATAATAGAAAAGAAAGTTAGAATAAAAATGTAGCTGCAGCTAGTTTGCTATAGATTTCTATGCATTTTTGGGTGTTTTCATGTCTTTGCGTGAAATTTGGGAAAAAAAGACTTTTTGGTGTTTTCTGTGAAAAATTATAATTAAAATGTTGTCCACTATTCATATTTTATTGAGCAATTTTGAAATAAACTTGTGAAAGTTATTTAAGTGTGTTTTTCTACATTATGTGCATGGGGGCCTAAAATGCCCCCATGGTGTTAATATGTATATTTTTAACGTCATGCGTTCTAGGGTTAAAGGCTTCTTGGGCTTTGGGAGGCCAGGATTTGGGGTTAGCATTCTTCTTAGTGAGGGCTACCAGTGGGGCCACTAGCGTGGAGAATTGCGGGACAAACTGTCGGTAATAGTTTGCGAACCCCAAAAAACGCTGGATGAACCAGAGACCCACCGGTCGGGGTCACTGCAGAACCGCTGAAAGCTTGGAGGGATCCATCTGGAGACCTTGATCCAAAACTATGTACCATAAGAAGGGCAACGAGGTGCGTTCAAACAGGCATTTCTCCAGTTTGGCATAAAGCTGGTGGGTACGGAGATGTCTGAGCACGTGGTGGACGTGGTGGCGGTGAGTCTCTACATCTGGAGAGAAGATTAAAATGTCGTCCAGATAGACAATGACGCAGACGTAGAGAAGGTTGCGGAAGATCTCGTTGACGAAGTTCTGGAACACAGCCGGAGCGTTGCAGAAACCAAATGGCATGACGAGATATTCGAAGTGGCCATTACGGGTATTAAAGGCCGTTTTTCATTCGTCGCCTTCCCAGATATGAATCAAGTTGTAAGCTCCGCGTAAATCCAACTTGGAAAAACTTTTTGCGCCACGCAGGCGATCAAACAGTTCCGAGATCGCAGGCAGGGGGTATCGATTTTTTATGGTGATTTTATTTAGTCCACGATAATCGATACAGGGCCGGAGAGTTCCATCTTTCTTTTCGACAAAGAAGAATCCGGCCCCCGCAGGCGAAGAGGACTTGCGTATAAAGCCTTTACGGAGATTCTCCTGAATATACTCCGAGGGTAGACTCTGCCTCGGGGAGGAGTAGTACTGGGTTGCAGGTCAATAGGACAGTCGAATGGCCGGTGCCAAGGAAGCGTTTCGGCCTGTCTTTTGGAAAAGACGTCGGCTAGGTCCTGGTAAGGAGTGGGCAGACCTGGCAGAGGCTTCGTAGGCTTTATAGAGGCGGAATGTAGAGCAGGACGGAGTACAGAGAGGCATCGCGAGTGGCACGCGGGGCCCCAATGGACAATTTCACCTGTGTTCCAGTCCAGGGCCGGAGCATGCTCTTGCAACCAAGGAAGGCCCAGGATGATTTCAGAAGAGGAGCGAGGCAGAACGAGAAGTTTCAGAGTCTCTTTGTGTAGAGCGCCTATCTGCAAGGTGAGGGGCACAGTTCAGAACCGAATAGCATCCTTGAGGCATTTGCCACTGACAGAGGAGACGAACATGAGTTTCTGCAGAGGGGTCACCGGGAGACGAAACTTGGACACCAGCACGTAGCTGATAAAATTTCCAGCGGACCCCGAATCAAGGAAGGCGGTGGCTTGGAAGGTGCTGTCCGGCGAAATTCCACAGAGTACGGGAATGGTCAGATGGGGAGAGGTCGCACTGACACCTAGGGATGCCTCTCCTGCGAGCCCTAGGTGCGAGGGTTTCCCGGACGCACCGGATAGTCGCCAATGAAGTGGCCAGAACTGCCACAGTAGAAACATAGCTGCCTCTGACGATGCTGCAAGCGTTCTTCCTGGGTCAGGTGGGCTCTCTCGACCCTCATGGGTTCGTCCTCAGGAACCATTGGCGGAGGAAGTGGAGGTCATTGAAAAACGGGAGCCAGATGAGGTTGCCAGCATGGTCAGGTGACCCCCCGTTGGAGGCGGAGCTCTTGTTGTCTCTCAGCAAACCATATGTCGATTCGGGTGGCCAACCGAATCAGTTCGTCCAGAGTGGATGGCAGGTCCCGACCAGCGAGCTCGTCCTTAATGCACCCAGAGAGGCCTTGCCAGAAGGTTGCCACCAGCGCCTCATTGTTCCAGTCCAGTTCAGAGGCTAGGGTGCAGAACTGCACGGAGTACTGACCCACAGTAGAGTCGCCCTGACGGAGACGGAGAATAGCTGCGGCAGCGGAGGAGGTGCAGCCACGTTCCTCGAAGACGGTGCGGAACCCCTGGAGGAAGGCTTGTAGATTCGCTGTCAAAGGATCTCATCGGTCCCATAGTGGAGTGGCCCAGGCCCGAGCTTCGCCCGTTAGGAGGCTAATTATGAAGGCCACCTTAGCCCGCTCGGTATGGAATTGATGCCCCAACATCTCAATGTGGATTGAGCATTGACTGATGAAGCCTCTGCACTTCTTTGGGTCTCCATCATAACGTGAAGGGAGCGGCAGATGCAGAGAAGGTCCCGATGCAGGAGCAGGTAGAGCCATGACTGCAGGAGCAACTGGTGCTGGCGCGGAGGCGGCAGCCGCAGGCGGAGGTAGACGGGCCGCAAGGTTCTGCATCATGGCCGCGAGCTGGTCAATACGCTGGCTCTGCTGTGCGACGGCCGTTGTAACGTCCTGGAGTTCAGGCAGAGGTACCCTGGCGGAATCCATGGCCAGATTGTACTGTAAGGGTTCAGTGGATTCGCTGGACCACCGCAAGCGATGATAGTTAAGCTATGCCAGGGAGCGGAGTCTAAATATCCCCCGGTATTTACCAGAGCCCGCCGCAAAGCAGGATGGACTTGCTGCGGCATGAGGATACCAGGTCGCTACCCCTGACGAGACTTGCTTGCGATGGCGGCCGGGGTAATGCGTGGTACAGAAACGTAATCCAGAAGAATAGTCGGGGACAGGCCGGAGATCAGGGCAGGCGGCCGAGGTTCGTGGTCAGAGACAGGCAAACGGTCAGGTCAGGCGGAAAACTGGCAAGGTCAGGAGAGGTAGCGGAACGGACTGGTACACGGGTAAGCAAACAGAACTCCAAACTCTCTCTAGACAGGGTAATGCACACCAACAAACTGGCAGAGAGTGCTGGGGGCGTATTCCTTATATAGGACCAGCGGCCGGCAATTGACCACATTACCGGCGCACTGGCCCTTTAAATCCCGCCCAGCCGTCGCGCGCGCCCGACTCCGCGGGTACGCGCGCGCGGGCCGGGACAGGCAGGAGCAGCGTACACAGGACCGCGCCGGACCCCCGGTGGGCAGTGGGGGGCGGCCGGCGTGGGCAACGGCACCCGGGCCAGCCCCCATAACAGTATCTTCCAGTTTATATACATAAGTATCTCGTATCCCTTAAAAGGGTTTTCTCGCTTGGCTGTCTCACTGAGTCACAAGCAGTTTTACACTCACTCTGTCTCTTCAGGCTATGGGTTATTCTAGAGCAGTGATTATTATATATAGCATCTCTGTAAGTAACTGTGCGATTACACTGACAAGTGCCAGAGATATTATCTCTTCGGTGAACACAAGATACATGTTTTGTGATAACTGAAAACAATGGCTTATCTGTAATCTTGTTGAAATAATTAGTTTGCTCAGTATTTCCATAGAGTGAAGTCACTCCCTGCTCTAAGCTCTCTAACTCTGTAACAGAGTTGTGGTCAGGGAATCAGATAACCATAGAAACCTGTGTGCACTTAGAGCACATACAATGTCTCTTATGTCATGACTAAAGTAAAATCTATTGACCAATGTATTTAGAAAAAAGTCTTCATTTACCTTTCCCTTCATGTTGAAAGCTAATCTTTGTAGAGCGAAAACCCCTTTAACCTCTTAACACCGAGGCCTATTTTTTTCACGTTCATTTCTCCCTCCTCGCCTTCCCAGAGTCATGACTGTTTTATTTTTTCATCTACCTACACATATGAGGGCTTTTATTTTGCAAGACAAAATGTATTTTCTAATGGTGTCATTCATCACACCATAGAATATACTGGAAAACCGCAAAAAAAAAAATCTAATTGGGGCAAAATGTGAAAAAAAATACTTACCCCATGTTTGTGGTTGTTTTGCTTTTACGGTGTTCAATGTTCCATAAAAATGATGTATTATCTGTATTTTACAAGTTGATATGAATCCGGCAATACCAAACATGTATGGTTTTCGTTATAGTTTGGTACCGTAAAAAATTCAATTTTCTGCGACCAATTTACTAACACCTATAGACTTGAGTGAGGGTGCATTTTTTGCAAGCTGAAGTGTAGTTTTTATTGGTACCACTTTGGAATACATTAAACTTTTATGAATAAATTTATTCCAATTTTTAGAGGACATGAAATGACCAAAACACCGCTATTTTGGTATTCGGAATTTTTTTTCTTCTTCAGTGTTCAGCGTGCCGGATAAATGATGTTATATTTTCATAGATCAGACTTTTTTGCATGAGGCAATACCAAATATGTGTAACTTTTTATTATTTTATTTTTTGTATTTGTAAAATGGCAAAAGGAGGGTGATGTGAACTTTTAATATTTTTTTTCACTTTAAAACATTTATTAATTTATTTTTTTACTTTAACTTTGAGTCCCCCTAGGGTACTTCACCACAGAGGGTCATGATTGTTTATACAGTCTAATGTATTGTAATACAATGCATTAGGGTGGAAAAAGATGCCGGGTTTACTACTTTCTGCCTGGCACAGTTGCTGTTTTCATTGCTTTCTTTCTTAAGGAGGAAAGATGAACAGGAAAACAGCAACTGTGCACGGGTTCTACTGTTTTTCTTTTTTTACAATGTTCAATATTCAGGTTAAATTACCGTTACAGATGTAATAATAAATCATAATGTGGACTGTTGATTATGAAGTCACTTGATAGCTCATATACAGATGTGTCAACTCCTACTTTTCTACTAATTTGGTTAAGACTCCAATTTTTTACAATATATATTCCATACAAAATCATGACCTGTTAGCAAAATTCTTGACAGGCTACAATTCACATAGCAATCATAATGTGGCTACACATCGACACATACAGAATTTACATCCCTTGAACAAACATTGTGACATGTGTTTTTTTTTTTTTTTGCTGGTCATCTCAAGCCACACATCTTGAGATTTGTTAAATGCAATAAAAATTGTACAGAAGCACACATATATAATATTACTAGGGTTATGCTGACAGGAAAAATACACTGCAAAATAAAACTATAACCATTTTCCCTTGCAAGATGCATTATTATTAAAAACAATAAAGCATTAAGCAGCTACGTATACCATAGTTGGTTTTGCAGCATCTTTGATGACATAAATTATGAAACAACATGGGCAACTGAGAATGGTGGCCAAATCATGGTCACAGTGTTTCAACAATTTCACCAATTCTAAATTATGTAAAAAGCCTTGTCAATAAAAGCCATAGGATCCCTATAAAAATGACAGCAAGTAGACTTTCCTGCCAATCACCACTATCAGTACTCAATCCATATATAAACCAGCGCCCACAACTAACATGTTTCTGAAAATGATCCTCAATTACAGTTTAACTATGATTAATCACTTTTGTGCACAATGATGTTTTAGTAAGTCATGGTGATACTAAGGGATTGTGGAGAAGCCTCATTTTCTGCAGTCACATCATCTAAATAAATGAAGAATGCTGCACACCATTCATCACCCTGATCTGCATCCCTATGATCAGATTGTGGGGTGCCAAATGGTTGTCATGACAAAGAGAGGCCGAATAAAGGCCTCCATAACTGTCATGCTACTGCTCCTATTGTTTCCTGCCAAAGGTAGGAAGTTATAGAAGTGCCATCTTTGTACACCCTTCTGCTAGTACATAATGATGTACAAGCCAACGTATTTCCTAGTACGATCTTTTAAAATATAGCATTATTTATCCCATAGGGTGAAAACTGTATAAGAAAAATAAATTTTTATTGTCAAAATTGTGTGTATTTTGGTAATTTTGTGTCCCAAAAAATTGGAATAAAAAGTGATCAGAAAGTCACATGTATCCCAAAATGGTGCCAATAAAAACTACAATTCAGCCTGCAAAATGAGCCATCACTCAGATCCCTAGAAGAAAAATAAAAAAAGCTATTGATTGCTAAAAATGATGCTGCAGCGCAAATTTAAAAAAATAAAGAATGTTTTTTTTTGTTTTTTTTTTAACTTAATAAAACATAATGAAAACTCTTCACATTTGGTATTACCAGCATCAGACTGACCTGCAGAATACAGATAATGGGTGACAAATTTCATGCGTCTAATAACGGCATAAAATGCGCCTGATTTATGAACCCGCTATACAGCAAGTCATAAATCAGGTGCATTCTTGTGCTCGGGCAACAGTTCTGGCTCAGGTATACCACTTTGAAAGTAGTATATCTGTTCCAACTGTAATGCGCCCAGAAAGAATATTTGTAGCTATGCTAGGGTTCTAGTGTTCCCCCACCTCCCGCACACAGGTCTGTTGTGGAGGTTTTATGTTTACAGCGATGTTTTAATTTTTGTTATAAAATATACATGGGGTACATGTATGAATCTGGCACTGACTTGCCAGTTTTACAGCTGTTTTAAATAGTGTACAATCCGACAGTATGTATGACAGTATCCACAGTACTTTATAAATGTGTCCTGGTCTACCTCAAAAGTAGTCTCAGCCATGCAACTTTGAAACTGGTATGTACAATAGTTTTGTGGTAAACTTTGATGCATTTTGGTGATTGTATTAATCTGCAACAACACGCCCCCACAACTTTGGCACAAAGTGTCATGTCTGGCACAGATACAAGATGCTGGATGTTTGTTTACTATTGTTACCACTACAAGACTCCCATATCAGAGTGTTGTTGTTAGTGGTATTTATACTGAAGTGGGAGCAGTTACAATTGGCGACCAGAAAGGTCTGCTCTGGGTCTGGTTCTTTTTAATATGTTTGTAAATGACATAGGAGAATGTTTGCTAGCTATGGTTTGCCAATTTAACGATGATATAGAAAGGTTGATACTCCTGGTGGTGTCTGTAACACAGAGGATGGTTTAGCTTAACTAGATAAATGGTCGAAACAATTGAAACTATAGTTTTATGTTTCCACATGCAACATAATAGACTTGTTAGCCAGGACTTCAGAAGAGAAGGATATAAGACTTCTAAAAGATTAAGTCAGTAGTGTGGCCAGGCCATAAGAAAAGCCAGTGAAATGATTGTCTGCATAGCCAGAGTTATAACCTGTAGAAAGAGGATGACTGGGTTCCTAATGCATGGAGATCTCGTGAGATTACAACTGGAATACTGTGTTCAGATCTGGAGATCGCACCTACAAAAAGACTGTGACAAAATAAACAGTTCCAAAGATACAAAAATGGTGGAAATTCTCCAGCACAAATCTTATCAGAAAAGACTTAAATTTTAAAAGAACCCAAAGGAGAAGGGTTCATGAGCCTCCTCAGAACCTTTACAAACAGATAGGGTTTTTTAAAAATTTTCTCCTGTTTTGAACTTTTATTTTTAAATTCAAATTAAAAAATACAAATTTCCCTTATAAATTTTTCTATAAAAAAATTTTTTAAAGGTTAATCTACCACTTATTTTTTCAAATGGGAATACCCCTTTACGTCTTTTACAATTTTAAAAAACAATCTACGGGGTTTATGGAATGGTTTCTGAAATCTAATAGCTAAAAATAACATGATATACAAGAAAGCTTATCTGTAAAAAAAAATCTTTTCATTAGACATGTTATTGATTTTCTTGATTATTCTAAACTTTATGTCCTGTCAAAATATGAATGTTTTGGGTAGAATATCTAATAATTTTATGCTTTATTGGACACAGTTTCAATAATTAGGAGCAAATGACAAATAGTGTTATGAATATAAAAACACAACAGAACATATTTTATGTATTTATTCCAATACTGTTTATTTTTCTTTTTGAGTGTAACTCAACATGTGTAATAGATTAGCAAGCGTGACACAGTTGAATGGTGTTTAGACACAAGCATTTTTTTTTAGGGAAAATTTACACAGTAAAGTTTTTCAAATTTAAACCATTAAGAGGATGGGAACATTTTTTCAAGCATCACATAGTTTCTATTGACATTATCTTATTTAAACACAATTTACTTTTAATTAAGAAGTGTGACTTAAAAAAAAAAGTTTTCCCTATCTTTATTAATAGTAGAAAAGCCCCATCTTTTTTGGCGCAATTGTAAAATAAGTTTTTTCAAAACCCTTTCCCCCTTCTTTTAAAACTTTTTAAATTTGCAAAATTTCAGAGTATTGATTAAAAATTTTCCATACAAAAATTCCACAAGTGTGGAGTATTTAACAGTGTCATCAGTTTAAGATTTTAACAAAAACACACCCCAGGTTTGGGTTTTACATTTTAAAATTTTTTTTTACAAAACCCAAACATACCAATTAACACAGCTTGCATTTCACCTAATTTGCAAACTCCTTTCTGATGTTAAGTTTAATAGAAACATTTTCAAAATGTAACTGTTGCTCCCTCTATAGTCAAAAGCTCAAGTAAAGGGAGCAACAGTTCACACCCCTTATGGTTTGAAACTTGTTTAACCCTTAACAGTGTCCATCCAGTTCTCAAAGCTCACCCCCTCCCAACACCTCCTCAAAACAGCAGCACGGTTAGGCTCCTTCCACCCAGGGCTTCTCCAGCATCTCGATTTCTTGGGCATCGTCTTCCAACTACAGAGCAGCAAGTTTGCCGCTCATAGCCCCCCCAGTGCAATATCTCAGGTGCTTCTCTCCCATCATATTTCAAAGATCATGGGATTTCCTTTTATTAGATCAGTGGGTCTAATAATATTATATGTGTCTGAAACCAGGTGGATAGGCTAAAGCAATCCTTAATGGTGTTCTGGATTCTCACAGGAAGCAATGGAATAAAGCTGTCCCAGACCTCAAAATACTTTTGTGTATGTGTCTCTTTTCCACCTGAAGACTCCACCCAGTCCATCTTCATTACATATGAAAGTTTCTCCAGAAACATTTTGAATGGGGAGTGGGATTCATGTATCCAGGTGTTTCAGAAAGTTTTACTGTTTGAAGCCGAAACCATGTATAAGAGTTTTCTACTTCTCAGTGCACAGGAGGTCTTCTGAGTATCTATGTGGCCAAATATGGCCCACAGTGGACTATCGGGGACATAATTTATCCATTCCATTCCATCATCCTCTTCCAGAATTCCTGGACTACCTAGCAGCTCCATAGACAAAGAAACATGGCTGCCCTTGGAGCTCCGCAACAAAGCACCAGTTGTTTTCAAAGATACCCATTTTGTGACCCCTGACTGGTGTGATATAGGCTCTGTGATAAAGCTGGAGGGACATTTACCAATATCTGCTGGAAGCTAAGAGTTTATGGCTAGTATCCAATGCTGTGTGTAGGGTGGGAAATTCTAGACTAGTATCATCCTTAAGCCAGTTAGTAAGTGCAATGCTAGTTAGCGAGAAGTCTGGGGGGGAATATGTTTGTAGAAATGAGTGGTTGAGCCATTCTCAGAGGTACTACGCATCAAGGACTTGCGCACTACTGGGATAAATTCCCTAGACACGAACTGGGAGATTAGTTTGGAGACATACAGTTGAAACCAGTAGTTTACATACACTATATAAAAAGACACATATGCATGTTTTTCTCACTATCTGACATGAAATCAGAAAAAAACCTTACCTGTTTTAGGTCAATTAGGATTACCAAAATTATTTATATTTGTCAAATGCTAAAATAATGAGAGAGATAATTTTTTAAGGCATTTATTATTACTTCCTGCAAAGTCAAAAGTTTCCCTACATTTCATTAGTATTTGGTAGCATTGCCCTTAAACTGATTGTATGACTTGGGTCAAACGTTTTGGATATTATTCTACAAGCTTTTCACAATAGTTGGTAGGAATTTTGTCCCATTCCTCCTGACAGAACTGGTGTAGCTGAGCCATGATTGTAGGTCACCTTGCTCGCACCTGCCTTGATCAGGGCTTTGTGATGGCCACTCCAAAACATTGATTTGGTTATCCTTAAGCCACTTTGTAACCAGTTTGGCAGTATACTTCAGGTCATTGTCCATTTGGAAGACCCATTTCCATCCAAGCTTTAACTTATTGGCTGATGTCTTGAGATGTTGCTTCAGTATTGCCACATACTGTAAACTTCTTTCCTCATGATGCCGTCTATCTTGTGAAGTGCAACAGTCCTTCCTGCAGAAAAACAACCCCACAACATGATACTGCCACCACTGTGTTTTACAGTTGGGATAGTGTTCTTAGACTTCAAAGCTTCTACCTTTATTTTTTTCCTTCAGTTGTCTGACTAAACAGTTCTGTTTTAGTCAGACTACAAGACATGTCTCAAAAAAATGTAGGTCTTTGTTCCTGTGTGCATTTGCAAACATTATTCTGGCTTTTATATGTTTCTTTTCGAGTAATGACTTTTTCCTGACAGAGTGGCCTTTCAGCCCATGTTGATACAGTACTCGTTTCACTATGGATAATGACACAATCTTAACAGCTTCCGCCAGCATCTTCACAAGGTCTTTTGCTTTTGTTCTTGGCTTGATATACACATGTCGGACCAAAGCATGTTCATTTCTCAGACACAGAACCCATTTCCTTCCTGAGCGGTATGATGGCTGGACATTCCCATCTTGTTTGCATTTCTATATAATTGTTTGTACAGATGAACGAGGCACCTTCAGATATCTGGAAATTGCATCTGAGGATGAATCAGATTTGTGCAAGTCCACAATTCTCTTCCTGATTTATTGGCTGATTTCTTTAGACTTTCCCATGATGTTACACACAGTAGCAGTGTGTTTCTGGTGTGCATTAAAAAAAGCATCCACAAGTGTGTCTCTAATTAACTCAGATGTTGCCAATAAACCTCAGAAGATTACAAAGATGTGAAATCATCATATGGGCTGTCCCAAATTGTTTAAAGGCATAGTAATCCTTTTGTATGTAAACTTTTGATTTTGCAGAAAGTAATAAAGATACCTTAAAAATGATCTCTCTCATTATTCTGGCATTTGGCAAATATAAATAATTTTGGTAATGCTAATTGACCTAAAATGGGTAAAGTTTATTCTGATTTCTTGTCAGATAGTGAGAAAAACATGCATATGTGTCTTTTTATATAGTGTATGTAAACTTCTGGTTTCAACTGTAACTATGCACACACAAGTATGGGTAAAAGGAGATCCCTGCCCCAGGATACCTTGTCTTAAGCTCCTCCAGCGTAAGTAGTTTATGTGATTCCATATCTAGGAGGTGGTAGACTGAGGAGATTTACCCCATCCCTCCAAGAATGAAATTCTTTATGTGGGACGCCCCTTTAAAAATCAAGGTTATTTATAAATGTGCAGAATATAGAAGCATGAGTATTTAGCTTAAGTTTCCTCTCATCTTCTGCCTTGCATGTTGTCATAAGAAGAGGATTCAATCTGATAGATTCCGGGACTAGCTGGTGGGGTAAATGTAAAAAAAATCAGGAAGCAAGGTCCTTCTCAGAAAGAGTTGCCCAGCGTGGAGATCTGTGTAAATTGCCGAGCCTTGTAACCAATCTTCTTCGACCTGCAATAAGGCTGCTACATTATGTGCACGGATATCGTATAGGTTAATGCCATCATTGGTCTTGGGCTGCTGCAAACCAATTAATGGAATCTGGGGCCTTTTACTATTCCAGATAAAGCGTCAGCATGTAAACCGGAAAGGAGTGCAAAAAATACAGGTGTCTGGGAAATTCCACCAGTTTAAGAAGGTTCCCCCGACCCACATAGGGCAGAGGTAATTGTCTCCAGGCCAGCAATCTTCCTTCAATTGAATCTATATATATATATGGTAATATTATGCTTGTGTAAGTGAGAGGGTGATCTAGGAATGGTTGCACCCAAATAAGGCAACTCCGAAGCACACCAATTAAAAGGTTAGAGATGTGTCGTTCCCCTTAGTATCATAGCATTTGTTTTTTCAAAGTTAATGTGGAAACCCAAGAGAGGACCCACCTCCCCTAACTTCTGCAGCAACCAGGGCAGAGTATGCATCAGATTCCTCATAACAGCAATACATCATCTACAAAAGCAGCCACATCTACATTCAGAGGGGATTCAGAGGGGATTCCAGGCCCCCATCACTCTCGTGTCTGGGTTGTAGGTGGTACAATAAGAGGTCTAGTGCAAGATCAAAGAGCAATGGAGACAGTGGGCAGCCTTGCCTGGTGCCTTGAAAAATGGTCAGTAAGCCATTAATTAAAAGTGTGGTGGAGGAACCCTCCTGTGCGTAGGTGACAAAGTTTCTAAATTTGGGATCAAAATTTCTATTTAATAGAGTGGCTTACAGAAAAGGCCATGACAACGTGTCAAACGCCTTTTCGGCATCCAGTCTTAAGGGCATTAAGATCTCAGAGGTGGGTTCTGTGGCTTTCACTATCGCACTCACTGCGGTCTGGATATTTTTGATCGCTTGGCAACCTTTCACAAAACCCCTTTGGCTGGGTGTGCTATTGATGAGTAATATTTTTGCACAAGTGATACTAGAATTTTGGACAAAAATTTGTAATCAGAATTTAACAGTGCTATGTGGTGGTAGTTTTTAACCAGCAGTGGGTCTTTGTCTGGCTTTGGGAGTAAAATCATTTGCAATTCTAAGAAGAGGTCCATTGCTCCTCGATCTTGATAGACTGAGCTATATATGGCTGTCAGGTTTGGGGACACCTGTGCTGACAAACGTTTGTAGAATTCGTCCCCATAGCCGTCAGATGCCAGCAATTTGTTGTTAGGCGAGGATGCTATGGCAACTGTCACCTCCTCCTCTGTGATATGACCATCTAAGGGAGACTGTTGCTCTTCACTAAGGCCAGGAAGAGAGCCAGAGGTTTTGAACAAATCAACCTTCTCCATATCCATTGGAAATGCTTTAAAGAACTCTGAGAATAGGTTGGTAATAGGGATGAGCGATATTATCAGCAAATTTGTCATCGGCACGGTTTTTCGGCTTATCGTAAATTTCCGATCACGCGATAGTTTAGGTGACAATCTTACAGATAATCTATTACTATCGTGCCATTTTCAGCATTTCCTGTCATTTTGGCAGCCAGCCAATCAGCTCCGAAGAGGGGAGTAAGGAGGATGTACAACGTCAGCACTTTGCAGTGTATTGATCTCATTGGCTGCAAAAATCACGTGACCTCGTTTTATCTATGCAACTGCATTTCCTGTTTGAGCTTATACACTGTCTATCACACTTCACAGCAGGACGTTTCTCTCTGCGTTAAAACCAATAGCTGTTCTAACAGCTCTGAGAGATAGTCTCTTCTAATACAAGAAACCATCCACCTACCTGTAACTGTATTCACCAGAAAGCGGGAAGGACTTGCTGCGGCGAGAATCTACCAGGTCGCTTCCACTGGCAGAAATTGCTTGCGGTGGCGGCCAAGGGTAGGCGAGGTACAGATTCGTCAGACAGGCTCGTAGTCGGGGACAGGCAGGAAGGTCAGGGCAGGCGGCAGAGATTCGTGGTCAGGAACGTAGGCAAGAGGGTTCGGTACACAGTAATCAAGACAAGGCTTCTGGAACGCTTTCTCAGTAGGCAAAGATCACTAAAGATCCGACAAGGCTGTCAGGAAGAGGCAGGATTAAATAGGGGCAGTGCCCGGCAATAGCCAATTACCGGTGCACTGGCCCTTTAAATCTAACACTGCCGCCCGCCCTAACTCGCGCCCACCGAGGGACAGAGACGGACTGGGCAGGAGCGTGGCTGGGTAAGTGGACTTGGGCACTGGCAGGTTAGCGAGCGGACCTCCGACCCGACGTGCGGGATGGGGCGCCGCTCGGCGCCGGGCACGGGTGCGCCTGCGACCCGGGATGCAGGTCGCAGGGGCATCCGTGACACTACCTACAGCTTAGAATAGAGTTAGATTAGAGAATTTCACTTCTAATTTAGTTAGAGAAAGTTTTAAGGATATCTACTGGTGTGTGCAGCTGCGGGGGGAGAGAGAGGGGGCAGGAGGAGAGCCAATTGAAAGGCAGACGTTTTGCAGCTCAGTGTGTTCTGTGATTTTCAATTGAAAAAGAATTGTTTTTTACCACTTTTTTGGCCAGCAGACCTCTGATAGGAGTTGAAATTGTCCCTATGTTTTCAGTTCTATTGCAATCACTGCGTGTCAGTGTTCCCAAAAACCGGCATAACTTATCCCTATAACTTTTAAATAATTTTATTGAAGTCCGTGCGTCTGTTTGGCGCATATAGGTCAGTTGTACACATATTGTGTTATACATATTTACTAGTAAATTGCGCCTGTAGTCAGTGCTGCGAAGTCCGCCATTTTAATCCATATAACATTTAAATATTCTTATTGCAGTCCATGCATCTGCCGCAAAGAGCTCAGTTGTACGCATATTGTGTTATACATATTTGATAGTAAATTGCGCCTGTAGTCAGTGATGCGAAGGCCGCCATATTAATCCATATAAAATTTAAATACTCTGATTGCAGTCCGTGTGTCTGTTTGCCGCAAAGGTCTCAGTTGTATGCATATTGTGTTATACATATTTTATAGCAAATTGCGCCTGTTGTCAGAGGTGCGAAGACCACCATATTAATCCATATAACATTTAAATACTCTTATTGCAGTCCTTGTGTCAATGTCCAGTTCAACTAAAATGACGGTTCAAAGACTCCTTTTTCTGGCACTTTTTAATCTGTGGGTCATGCAGGCTTGAGGGTCATGCTGCGGTACAGGACAGGTATAGTTAATGTCCAATTCAACTAAAATGATGGTTCAAATAATACTGACTTCTGGCACTTTGTAATTTGTGGGTCATGCAGGTTTAAGGGTCATGCTGTGGTACAAGACAGGGATAGTGAATAGTCTGTCAGTTTTTTTCTGTGACTCTTGTTGCCTAATTGTCTTGCCTTAGATGTAGCACTAATCCAGTTTGCTGGTCATCGGCAATAATTTGTTATCGACTATTGGCATGATAATTGATGATATTGACTAGTTGACACAATCGCTCATCGCTAGTTGGCAATCTCCTCTGGATCCGTGTATTGTGTGTTTGAGTATGGGTCCCTCAGATCCTCCACTGATTTATGAGTGTATTGGGATCTGACTATACGGGCTAGGAGTTTGCTTGAGCGATAAGCTCTCCTGAAGTACTGGACCTATTCTGGATAAGTTTGACCAGCCAGTTGGCTTGTTCCTGCACAAATGAGTCCAAGAAATCCTTTGCTTCTCTATAATTTGTTTCTGTAGTGGGGGATGGATTTGCCACCATATCTCTTTGAGAGGTTAGCAAGGAGGCATGTAATTTTTTAATCCAGATTTACCCTACTTGTGCCTACAGCAAGGCCGCAGTTATGGTCACAGCGGCCGTGGCCGGCGACCAGGGCCTGATGGCACGGATGTGACATAATGTTAATGGATATACAACTCAGTGAGCTTTGTCACAGATTGGTGCCATCTGAGCTACACCAGGAATATGTGAAACAGGGTAAACTAGGTCACTACATTTCAGGTTACTGGCCAGTATAGTACTGGGTTTTGGTGCTAACTTGTGGTTAAAGTTTGAATCACAAGTTACCTAAACAGTAGAATATAGCAAGAGAACACATTTTAGCCCCTGCAATGTTGTTGTGCAGTTCCATTAAATTATTGTTAGGGTCTAAGCTTCCTGTGATAGCTGAGATACCAGCTCTTAGGTTTTAGGGCAGCAAAGCCCTCCAGAGCTCTCTGACACTTCTACAGAGCTGGTGACAAGCACTTCTACAGAGCTTGTCACCCAAAGAGCAGATTTAGGCAGTTCAAATAACTTCTTTTCATTAGTACTTACCAGTCAGATATCTCCCTCTTGTGCCCTCAGAAGCAGTCAGTTTCTGGCGTGTGGTGTAATATTAAGTGGCAATATGTAAGTCTACTTCTTCTCAGATGGGATAGGAGTTGGCAGCTACTTATTAGAGCTATTGGGCGGGTTGTCTGCAAGATGGCCACTATTCCCACCACCATGGTATGGAGAAGAGGGGAGAGGTAGGGGGAGAGCAATAATATTATGGACACAAGTTTCTGCTCCCTCTCCTGTCAGAGTTGTAGAGATACTGTTGCTCACCCTTGAGCCTGGTATAAGCGCGGTCTAATAGAAATACTGTGTTAAGGTGACAGTCTCAGGATGTTTGTTACATAATTACCCAGATTAAGTAGCTCAGTCCCCCAACTTGTGAATTTCTTGTACAGTGGCCCACTCTCTTGGTAAACAGCACTGACCTATCTGGGGGGAGTAAGTAGGTGGTCGAGGAGAGGTCCTCGTGGTCTCACCCCCAAGCATTGTGCTGTGTTGTTCTGCTACATTGTGTTGCGGTATGTGGTGGCGTGGGCTGCTAGGGTAAGATGGTCACTTTTCCCGCTTGTGAAAAAGGGTGTGCAGAGAGGACGGCTAGTAGAGTGGAATTTTGCTGGCCTCTTAAGTCCTGGATCCGTCTCCCTTCTCCCACCTGTCAATCGGTGTCTTGCGAGATGAGCACTGGCCTGCCTCCAGTGTCTGTGTTATCGTTGTCCTGCTCTCTTCCCCTCTGTGGGAGTCACCGAGAGTATGCGTCGACTCCCACTCCTTCCATCCTGTGAGTGGGAAGGGTTTATGCTCACAACAGGGTACCTGTTGCTTCAGTGAAGACACGGCAGCAATATGATGAGGTGTGTAGATGCTTCATGCTTCCGCTCCAACCTCACTGCCTCTCTGTTCTGGGGTGCTTGCGTTATAAGCGATGTCAGCCATAATCCAGGTATACAGTTGAATCTAGTGGTCAATTGGGCCGGTTTAGCCCTCAAGATAGCCAAAACTAGGGTTTCAGTGCTGGAGCTCCTGTAAGACACGGCCACTCTCGGGAGGCCCGCCCCCAGAAGTCCAAATGTATCCCTTCTAATGTCCATAATACATTTATTTCCAATATCAGCAATATTAGAACATATTTTATTGTTATTCGGTTTCCTGTAGCCTTATATGTTGTAATCTTGTGGATTATAAACTCTCACAAGTAGGGTCCTATTTCCTTTCTACCAGTCTGTTTTTATTTGAGTTAATGTTTACTCAACTAGTTACATAGTTAATGTGGTTAATAAGAAGTATTTCCATCAAGTTTAACCAACAGCAGTGATAAAGTGTAGATGAAGGGGAGTGATATAAGTCTTTTTAAAACTTTTCTTCTCTCTATTGATCCTATAGTTCATGGTCTTATGTTACTGTATGTATATGTACCCCTTTTTCATATGTACAGCACCCTGGATTTAATGGTACTTTTCATTGAGAAAAAAAAAATAATAATGAGCTGTTGTGAGCAGGTATCTTATGCCCCTTTTATGAACTATCAATTAGTTTTTACTCTCTAATGTCTGAATTTCTCTGTACATATGCACCTTGTATTGTAAAGTGCTATGGAATATCTTACTTCAATAGAAACAAATACTATTATTCATAGCTTATATAATTCAAAAGATATGTGTAAAAAATAAAATAAAAAATTATCAAATGAAATTTGCAGTTAAGTTAGGTTCACATATGTCTGGAAAGAAAATCATAGACAAGCATGCTAAAGGTAATGGCAATAAGACCATCTCCAAACAGCCTGATGTTCCTGTCACTACAGTAGCACATATTATTGACATATTATTCAGAAGTTTAAAGTTTATGAGCCTGTAGCCAACCTTCCCGCAAAAGGAAAATTGATGATAAATTGAAGAGACAGATAATATAAATAGTAAACAAAGAACCCACAACAACTTCCAAGGAGATTAAAGGTGAACTTCAAGGTAAGGTACATCAGTCTGACACCAGTTTCATATCATACCATCTTTCACTGTCTGTGCCAAAGTAGACTTAAGGTAAGACAATCGAGGAATAAACCACTGTTAAAAGCAGGTCATAAAAAAAACAATACCGGAATTTGCCAAAGCCACAAAGCTTCCCGTAGAATGGTCCTTTGGACAATGATACAAAACTGGAACTTTTTGGCAAGTCATATCAGCTCTATGTTCACAGATGCAAAAATAAAGCATAAAAAGAAAAGAACATTATACCCAGTGTGAAACATAGAAACCTGGTTATATTGTGGGGCTGCTTTGCTGCATTTGGCACTGTGTGTCTTGAATATGTGCAAGGTACAATAAAACTTCAAAAGTATCAAGGTGTTCTGGGGCAAAATATGCTGCCCAGTGTCAGAAAACTTGGTCTCAGTCACAGGTCAGGGGTCCTATAGCAGTATGATGACAAAAAGCACATATCTAAAAACATCCAAGAATGGCTAAGAGCAAAACATTGGACTATTCTGAAGTGGCTTCTATTATGCATGATCTAAATCCTATTGAACATCTGCGGAAGTAGCTGAATCATGCAGGCTGGACAAGATACCTTCATACTTGAGAGAATTGGAGCAATTTGTTCATGAAGAGTGGGCCACAATACCTGTGTATAGCTGCAGAAGTCTCATTGAGAGAGATTGTTTGTTTGCTGTGATTGCCTCAAAAGGATGTGCAAACTAAAATGTTAAGTAAAAGGTACCATCATTTTTGTCCAGGCCAGTTCTTATTTTTTAATTTTCAGTTGCATTATAGTTCAAGAGATGAGTCTAATTTTCATTAGTGACCATTGTGGGTTTTTCATTCTTTACCAGAAAGGTACCAACAAATTTGCACTCATCTGTATGTGTGTATACTAAAACATTTAGCTATAAATAGATACATAAATATAAATATGTATAAGGGTAGTCAACTCAGTAACTATAAAG
Organism: Phyllomedusa bahiana; assembly: GCA_025379985.1. Classification (NCBI taxonomy): domain Eukaryota; kingdom Metazoa; phylum Chordata; class Amphibia; order Anura; family Hylidae; genus Phyllomedusa; species Phyllomedusa bahiana. The sequence goes on from JAODAL010019590.1 coordinate 55,175, forward strand.
CTCAGCTCCATAACTGGTTTGTCCTTTATTGTACTAGAAAAAGCAGCTGCTAGACACAGATGTCTGTAGTAAAAAGTGAAACACTTTGTTAACAAAGCAAAAACTTTGTAACAGTCGTAACATTGTACTTAGGCAGAATATACATTACAAAGTTACAGCAGTCACTGTAAAATGAAATACAAAGAGTAGAAAGTAATAGCCAGCATCACATCAGATGTACACTACACCGATCAGACATAATGGTAAAACCACTGACAGGTAAAGTGAATAATATTAATTATCTTGTGACCATTTCATCCGTCAAGAGATGAGATATATTAGGCAAAAAGTGAACAGACATTTCTTGACGTTTATTTTAAAAGCAGAAAAATGAAAAGCATCTGAGCAACCCTGACAAGTGCTGGATTGTGATGTTTAGAAGACTGGGTCAGAGCTTATATCTTTATTGGGAGGCCTATGCTGGTACTAAATTTATACTGGCCCTGTTAAGTACTTTCTGTCAGAGGTACAGTCTACGGTAAGTCAGGAGAATTTCCAGCTTATTACTGCAAAAAAAGGCAGCAGATGATCCCATTGTATAGATATACAGTACAGTGGGATACATTGCCCTATATTGCTGGCAACCACCTGATGCACAAAACGTGAGTAACGTCACTGTCAGAAGAATCAAGTCTGCAGAAAATGACAGAAACTCTAAACCAGATTTGGACAGTAGCATCATGAAAACTTGCCAAGAGAAGACACAGAGCATTGCTTTCAAGTAAAAAAAGTTAAGTAACTGCTAAACAATTTTGGAGCATGGAGAATTGAGCAATTACAATAATGCTTATATTAACCCCTTAGCGCACCATTAGGTACCAGTACGTGATGACAATGCTAAAGGAGTATGGAACAGGCTTACTCGTTGAGCCCGCTTCATACACGGTGGGTGCAGTTGACGCTCATTGACATTTCCGATCAGTCCCCCCACAATTAGGTGCCGAGCAGTTGCTATGGCAGCCAGAAGACTTATGAAGGCTTTCATGGCTGACATCTTTATATGCCCTTCTGCATTATACAAATAATGCAGAATGGTGCACAAGCGATTGTGCCTCTCAGTGGTCAAGTGCCCTAAAGGAACTACCGTATATACTCGAGTATAAGCCGAGTTTTTCAGCAAAAAAATGTGCTGAAAAGTCTCCCCTCAGCTTATACTCGAGTCACTGTCGGCGCTCGGCGCTGCGATGGCCCGTGCGCCGACAGGAACGCTTCAGCTATATGCGGCTCCTCAGGGAGCGCATATAACTGAAGGCAGAGTACCTGACAGCGTCCGGGCGCTGCGATGGCCCAGGCGCTGTCAGCGATCTCTCCCCCTGCATGCGACTCCTCCGGAGCGCATAAAGGGGAAGATACCACTGTGGAGCAAAGAGCGAGCGCTCCGTGATCCGCAGTGGACTCCGGGCGGCCGCAAGCTCCCGGCTGTCCGGAGTTTCCGGCACAGGCAGCATGTGTCATCACGCTGCGTGCGCGGCCTGATGACATCACCCGCCTGTGTCGAGAAGACGGAGGAGGGCGCCCAGGAGGGGAAGCAGCGGGGTGCGAGGTAAGTGGTTGTTTTTTGTTTTAAAACCCTACCTATACCTGCCTATAACCTGCCTAGGGGACCTATACCTGCCTATACCTTGCCTATGAGGACCTATACCTGCCTATAGCCTACCTAGGGGACCTATACCTGCCTATACCTTGCCTATGAATACCTTGCCTCTGAGGACCTATACCTGCCTATAGCCTGCCTACGGGACCTATACCTGCCTAGACCTTGCCTATGAGGACCTATACTTGCCTATAGCCTGCCTATAGCCTGCCTAGGGTGACCTATACCCTGCCAATACCTGTCTATAGCCTGCCTAGGTGGACTTATACCTGCCTATACCCTGCCTATGAGGACCTATACCTGCCTATACCTTGCCTATGAGGACCTATACCTGCCTATACCTTGCCTATGAGGACCTATTCCTGCCTAAAGCCTGCCTATACCTGCATTTAGCCTGCCTATACCTGCCTATAGCCTCCCTAGGGGGACCTATACCTGCCTATAACCTGCCTATGAGGACCTATACCTGCCTATAACCTGCCTATGGGGGCAATTACCTGTCTATAGCCTGCCTAGGGGGACATACAGCTGCCTATACCAGCCTATGGGGGACATTAAACTGCCTATACCAGCCTATGGGGGACATTAAACTGCCTATACCAGCCTATATCTGCCTATGGGGGACATTAAACTGCCTATACCTGCCTATGGGAGACATTAAAATGCCTATGTAATTTTATTGGTATCTATTTTTAAAACTCACCAGTAGCCGCTACATTTTACACCCTAGGCTTATACTCGAGTCAATAAGCCTTCCCAGTTTTTGTGGCAAAAGTAGGTGCCTCGGCTCATACTCGGGTCGGCTTATACTCGAGTATATATGGTAAATGTATAAGTAAAAAAAAAATAATAATTTAACCTCTCCAAAGAAAAAAAATAAATGACTCTTCATTTTTCTCCTCCCCGCCTTCCGGGAGCCATAGTGTTTTTGTTTTTCTACCTACCTAGACAAATGAGGGCTTTTATTTTGCGGGACAAGATGCACTTTCTAAATGGTGTCATTCATCATACCATAGAATATACTGGAAAACTGAAATAAAATTCTAAGTGGGGAAAAATGGGAAAAAATGTACATGGCTTGTTTGCGGATATTTTGCTTTTATGGAGTTCAATCTTTGTTATAAATGATGTGTTATCTGTATTCTACATGTTGATATGAATCCGGCAATACAAAGCATGTAAGGTTTTCATTATGTTTTGGTACTGTAAGAAAATTCCAAACATTTTCTATTTTTGAAATTTGCATGGCCGCGCAATTTTCTGCGGCCAATGACTTTTTTGTACTAACACCTACGGGCGTAGTTGATTACATTTTGATTAAATTTATTGCAATTTTTATGGGACGTTAAATGACCAAAAAAACACAATTTTGGCATTTGGAATTTTTTTCTTCTACGGTGTTTAGCGTACAGGATAAATGGTGTTTTATTTCAATAGATTGGACTTTTCGGATGTGGCAATACCAAATATGGGGGGTTTCTTCAGCTCACGGATCGCTGCTTTGTTAGCAGAATGGCAGACAGATACAGGGTTCTGTTTAAAACTGACTGCAACCAGCTTTATTGAGGCTCAGGATACAGGAACAAAAACAAACAAAGAAAAAGCTCGGCCGTCTAGCCACTACCTAAACACATACAGTGTAGAACCCTCTCTAACATGACCTGGACCTACTGTCCAGCATCACAACACAGCGACTTGTACTTTACCCAGTCTCCTACTGGGTTCCAGCTTTTCCTAAGCCTCTGGGGTCAGATCCTCCTTCCAGCTCCCCTGCCACTCCAACTGCAGGTAGCAGACCATGCCCCCTGATCACCTGGAGAGACAGACTTTTTGTAGGCCTGGTAAATCCTGGAACTGGAATCGAACTTGGCCTGGAACGTGGGGAGGGACTCCCACCCAACACTGTGACCGTCCCGGGAAAGGCAACCGATCACAAGCCACATAGCAGCCATACTAGTTACACCGGTCAGTAACCTACAGTTACCGACGCTAAGTGGTTGCCTTCCCCCCACCGAAACCAGGATTTCGGTGGCACGTCATGAGCAGATCTCCTGCTGTACGCCACCTAGTGGCAGAACCCTGTGACCATCTGTGGGCACTCTGCCACAAGGTACTGTGGCAGGGCGACCTTAGGCGGTCGCATGGTGCTGCTACTAGATGGCGTACGTCAGGGGACCTGGTAGAAACGTGCCACCGAGGGCATAGTCTCGGTGGGGGAAACCAGGTGTTGTCGGTCAGCAACATTAGGTTGCTGACACTCATATAAAGTATGGCTGATGTCCAGCCATTATGGGTTGGCTTTCCCGGAACAGCTGCAGTTGGGTGGATGGCTGTTCCCACATAACCATGTTCCCAAGTTCCAGTTCCGGGATTTACCAGGCCTATAAAAGTCTGGGGGTGTGGTTGATTGAGATGGAAGGGAAGCTCTTGCCCCGGAGGCTTGAGAGAAGCCAGTAACCAGTGGAGACTGGTAAAAGTGTTTTGTGGGAGTCTGGATGCTAGGTCCAGACTACTGATAGTCGGGGTCTGTCACTGTGTGTAGTCAGTGGCCTGACGGACTAAGAATTTTGGTTTTTGTTTTTGGGTTATTGTATGTTCTTATGCCTGAATAAAACTGGCTGAGGCCTAGTTAAACTGAAGCCGGTGTCGGAGTGACATTCCGTTTCTGAAAGCGACGATTACGTGAGCTAAACCCCCAGAGCCGGTCCAAGATGGCGGCTGAACGCATGTGAGTTGTCACTGTACATTGTATGGTATTTTCAATGAAACCATTACAAAGTACACTTTGTCCTACAAAATAAGTCCTCATATATCTATATGGATGGACAAATTAAAAAGTTATGGCTCTTGTAGGCGGGGAGGAAAAAAACTAATGTGATGAAAAAATAAATGCTTGGTCCCTAAAGAGTAGACCCCAATCCTGCTTCAAGTCATCAGGGATCCTTAGATTAACCCCTTTGCTACAATAGACTACCAGGAATGCTTACATTACTACCGTCACAGCCCTAAACCTATGCAGCACTGACCATTCACTTGCTCTTCACCATGGATCTACAATTAACCTCCTCACTGCTCTAGACTATCAAGACAACTTCAGGCCCAGACTGGCGAAATAATACACCGGCCACTTGCGCTGTAGAGATCCCGGCCTCTGCCTGCGTGATGCAGGCTGCGACTCAGGCAGTAGAAGATCGCTCCCTAACTATCTATATGGGCTCCCTAACTAACTATATGGGCTGCCTAACTAACTATATTTGCTCCCTAGTTAACTCTATGGACTCCCTAACTACCAATTTGGGGTCCCTAACTACCTATATGGGCTCCCCAGCAAACTATATATGCTCCCTAGCCATCTATATGGGCTCCCTAAATATCTATATGGGCTCCCTAAATATCTATATGGGCTCCCTAGCTACCTATATGAACTCCCTAACTACCTATATGGGCTCCCTAGCCACCTATATGGGCTCCCTAACTACCTATATGGGCTGCCTAGCTACCTATATGGGCTCCCTAGCTACCTTTATGGGAAGCCTAGCTACCTATATGGGCTCACTAGTTACCTGTGAACTGTCTAGCTACCTATTTGGGCTCCATAGCTACCTTTATGGGCTCTCTAATTAACTTTATGGGCTACCTAGCTACCTATTTGGGCTACTTGTGTTGGCTCCCTAGCTACCTAATTAATGGGGGGGACAATATATACCTCCATAATTACTGGAGGTGGCCCTGTCTGTGTCCCTATTTACTGGGAGTGGCCCTGTCTACCTCACTATTTACTGCGGGCTGCCCTGTCTACCTGCCTAATTACTGGGAGGAGGTCCTGCCTATCTACCTGATTACTGGGTGGAGGCCCGGTCTACCTACCTAATTAATGGGGGGATTGTATTTTCACCTAACCACATGAAGAGGCCCTGTCTACCTTCCTCATTAATGATGGGGCTGTTTACCTAACTAGCTACTGGAAGAGGCCCTGTCTACCTACCTAATTAACGGGGAGAGAGCGGTTTACCTACTGGAAGAAGCCTGGTCTAACTACCTAATCACTGAGGGAAAGCCATGTCTACCTATCTAATTAATGGGGGGGAGGGGCTGTATACCTACCTAACTACTAGAAAAGGCCCTGTCTAGCTACCAAATTACTGGGGGGAAGCTCTGTCTACCTTCCTAATTAATATGGGGCTGTATACTTACCTAACTACTGGGGGGGAGCCTTTTTACCTACATAACTACTGGAGGAGACCCTGTTTACATACCTAGCTACTGGGGGGCCTATGTAACTACCTTCCTAATGGGGACCCTATATACCTACCTACTGAGAGGGTCTATATAGGTTCCTAGTGGGGACTATATTTCTACCTGCCTACGGTGGGGACCTTTATACTTATCTATCTACTGAGGGGGCTTATATACCCACTGAGGGGCTAACTAATTGAGAATTATATAAATCTTTAAACTTACTGAGGTGGCCTATTTACCTGCATTCTGAGGGTACCTATATACCTATCTATACACTTACCTGGCTACTGGGGGGCTTGTAAAGCTACCTAATGGGGGTCTACCTATTTTCATGCCACTTGTCTGACTTTTTTCAATTTCTAATTTTAGGGTCTAATATACCTAAAAAGAGCATCTACCTAAGTGCCTGTCTACAATATGGGGTGTGGACCTACCTATTGGTGGCACAAGGGAGCCCTATAATTTTTTGGGGCCACTTTCGCTGTTTAGGGGACAAACACTGTGTGGGGCCCCAAAGGTGGAAGTTTTTGTATTTGGGGCTTTATGGATGGTGAGTTTGTACAGAGGTGGAAAGTGCTGGAAAAGTTAGGCATCTAAGATGTTTTTGTGGTAAATTCTACAGGGACGAGTAGTGGCCGGGAGACGATGTCACTGCATTCTGTACAGGAAGGAGAAAGAAAAGGGGAGAGAACGACTCATCATGGAAGACATCATGGAGGTTTGAGCAAGATGGAGAAGAAAAGGAGAAGAGAACAACTCCCATCAGAGATGATGTCTCTTGTGATGTTAGGTAGTGATGAGTGATTACGTTAACTATCATCATCTGGTCGATAGTCGATATCGGCAATTATCAATAAGATATCCGATAGTCGATAATAGATTATCGCCGATGACCATTAAAGTCTATGGGAGAGCAACAACACCTTCATTCTTACACCCAAACAGGGCTGGAGAAGCTGGAATTAACATCCACAACAATCAAATGGATACGTGCTACATCTTAGGCAACACACTTAGGTTATAAAAGCCACAGAAAAAAAATCACAGACCATTCACTATCCCTGTCTTGCACCACAGCATGACCCTTAAACCTGCATGACCCACAAATTAAAAAGTGCCAGAAGGCAGTATGATTTGAACCATCATTTTACTTGAACTGGACATTGAATATCCCTGTCCTGGAACGCAGCATGAGCCCCAAACCTGCATGACCCCCAGATTAAAAAGTGCCGGAAAAAGGAGTCTTTCAGCCCCCATTTTAGTTGAACTGGACATTGACTATACCTGTCCTGTACCACAGTATGACCATTAAACCTGTCTGACCCACAGATTAAAAAAAGCCAGAAAAAGGAGTCTTTCAACCACTGGACATTGACCATACATGTCCTGGGCCACAGCATGAGCCCCAAACCTGCATGACCCCCAGATTCAAAAGTGCCGGAAAAAGGAGTCTTTCAACCACCATTTTAGTTTCACTGGACATTGACTATATCTGTCCTGGGCCACAGCATGAGCCCCAAACCTGCATGACCCCAGATTAAAAAGTGCCGGAAAAAGGAGTCTTTCAACCACCATTTTAGTTTCACTGGACATTGACTATACCTGTCCTGGACCACAGCATGAGCCCCAAACCTGCATGACCCCCACATTTAAAAAGTGCCAGAAAAAGGAGTCTTTCAACCACCATTTTAGTTTCACTGGACATAGACTATCCCTGTCCTGGAACGCAGCATGAGCCCCAAACCTGCATGACCCCCAGATTTAAAAAGTGCCGGAAAAAGGAGTCTTTCAACCACCATTTTAGTTTCACTGGACATTGACCATACCTGTCCTGGGCCACAGCATGACTCTTAAACCTGTTTGATCCACAGATCACAAAGTGGCACTATGCTATTTTGTACAGTGACTGTCATTTAGTATATTTTTTGGTAACTGACATTTGTTTACAGAATTTATAGTTTACATTTTATCTTTTTGTTTTTTTTAAAGTGTGAAACATACAACATACACCCTCCCTGCATTTTTTAAAAGGTATTTTTTTAAAGTGTAGATTTGTTAATTGTTCGCACACCCTAAGTAAAAAAATGTCCTAATTCCCAAAAACACTTCTTTTTTGAAAAGAATTTGCCCTCCTGGCTTTGGAGGATTCGCCCAACAATTCAAGGGTTTTATTTTTCCCCAAAACCTTTTTCAGTGATTAGGGACAGACTCCCCTGGAGTTAGATGATGAAACCCCATAGTGACTCCCCCCCAGAAATTTTAACCCTAAAATTGTGAAATTTTTTGCCCACCCGGGGAGCCCTTTTTGAACTCTTAACCCAAAAAATCCCTTTTCAAAATTGTTTTTTTAGAGCTTTTGGGCTTCCTGTTTCCCCCTAACGGGAGACCCGGCGCAAATCAGCCATCTTTTAAATGCAGAGGTCCGGCTCCCAGGGACAGACTTACAGTGGGTGGGGTGGAGCCCGGCTGGGTCTGTATCTACAACACGCAGGTTTTAAAATGCCCTTATGAGCCGCAACGCAACAGTCGTCTAAAAGAATTGGGGGAAGCGGAAGGTGGGTAAGACTCCAGCCTTTTCAGTACACAGTCAAGACCGGGGTAGCGCTTGCCCCCCCCTTTGAGTGCGGCCAATTGGTTCACTTGGAAAATACTGGTGGTTAACGCTCCTGTTCCACCAGGTGCCCTTTTTTTTGGGCTTTTTTTTTCTCTTTTATAAAGTGTGGAGGAATTGTCTCGTACTTTTTTTTGTCCGTGCCCTACTACATGTCCTCAAATAACCTACATCTGGTCAATTTTTTCCTGTTTTCCTTTGTAAAATTCAGAGGAATTTTTTTAATATTTTGTACTGCAAGTTTTTTAGTATTTAATTCTAGAAAAAACTTTTTTAAAATAGGATGGAATCCACCATGTCTTTGTTTCTTTTTTTAATTTTTTAAATGGGATGTCTCAATAAAGGGATTGCTGGTATGTTAAAGATCTTGCAAAACAAGCTTTTTGCAATAGTGTCCTTAAAGTGCCCTCCTATTCGTTTCTGACGCACCATCACCCTTGAGCCACTTTTGACAATTGGAAGAACAAATGTCTGTTAGAAAAATTTTTTTTGAATGGCCCTTAGATTGCTGCATTTAAAAAGCAGCATGCCCAAAAAATTAAAAAAATTGTTTCTCAGCCACTGTTAATATTGTGGGGAGAAATCCATTTAAAAGCCACATTCTGTTCCAAAGGCCATGATTTTTGTGTATCTCCGAAACTGACCCAAAAATTATAAAATTGATTCTCAGCCCTTTTTAAAAATTGTGATGGAGAAATGCCATTAGAAGCCCATTTCTGTTCCAAGGCCAAAATTATGCTGTATCTCACAGCAACATACTCAAAACCTTTGAAAATCAAAAATTTTTAAAGATAAAGTGATAAATGGAATACGTGTGTCATAAAACCTGCTGTCTTTTACAGTCCTCCCACCAAAATAGCAAAATGAACTGTTGGGAAAGGAAAATAAAATTGCAGAAAGAAATAAAATTTTTAAAAAGAAGTTTTCAAGAGGACCATTTTTTTAAAGAGGGAATGGAAGTAGACGGAACTAATCGGTAAAATGGGCAATTGGGGCCACAACATCAGAGATCCATGCCTTTTTCATCTTATGAAAGTCAAACGATCTACATTATCTGTGGAAACCCGGATGCGTTTTCTGTAAGGGGACTCCCCCAGCGGGAAGGTCCGCTCAGATATGACGCTGGCTGCGGGGGCGGAAAACCCCCTTCTATGGGGGCGAGCGGCTGGGGCCATTCGTCCATTTTGGATCCCCCAAAAGTCTTTGGGTCGGAAACACCCAAAACTCGGTGTTGAGATGGATAGTCGTGCCCATGATTTTAAAGCGGGTCTCTGTGTGTTGGATGTGTGCCCTGTATCGCGCGTTGTGAGGTGGTAAATAAAGATTGCCAGAGGTCCCCCCCTTTTAGGCTTCTGCCCCCTTCCCTGCTGCTGCGCCGCTATGGCTTTTTGGGCACTCTACGCTGTCACGTCGTGATGTTGTTCCACCGTGACATTTGAAAAACGTGAATCAGACGCAACAGTGTCCCCAGTTGATCAATCAGCAAGGTCTCCATTTCCTGCATTTTACTCTCTTTTGGGGGGGGGAAGGAAAGTGTTATTTTGTTTTGTAGGGGGATCCAGGAGGGTGGCCCCCCAAGTATGTTGTTAATTTTAAAGGTTTAAATGCGAGGATATGTTAAGGAAATGGAGCATAAAACACTCATGGAGAGATGGGCCTTGTTTTCCAAGCCTCTGGGTCGAGGGGCACTAGCAAATGATCTTCCTCATCTTCCTCCTCCGCCTCAATTGCGCCAACCTTTTCCAAGGCAGGGACGTCGGTAACGGGGTGTCTAGGAATACCTCCCCCCCCTCCGCTTCTCCGGCCAGTTCAACACAGCCTGATTCCCCAAGATGATGACCCTGAGAGCTAAAGCGCCCCTTTGCACTAGCCCTGGCCCCCGACCCACGCCTAATGAAGCCGATAAAATTGTAAAAACTGTCGGGCCTTGTGGTTTTGACGGAGAGAAAGGCTCCGGTCCGCAGTGGTCCGTTCCTCCCCCGTCGCTGGGGGGGACCTGTTTTTTCAGAGTGTCCAACGATCGTTTCAGAACCAAGTCACCACAATGCTCATGTGCAAGGGCTTGTGATGAATTTTTTGGGGGGTTTTTAAAACTGGAAAGGGTTGGTGAAAGGCTTTTTCACTGTCCATCTCGGTGGCTCAAACCCCTCGGTCCGACCGTGCTTGTCAGGAAATGTTCACTTTGTACGCTCCAAAATCGCTGGAGTGTGGAGGGGGGAATTCCAGCATGTTCCCAAACGCAACAATGAGACGGTTGTGGAGGCCGAGCGGGAGCTGCAACGCACCAGGGGGGACGAAAAGGGGTTGGGGAAAGGCGGAAGTGCGAACTGAATTCGAGCCCTTTCCCCAGCAGGGAGTCCAAACCCCCGGGGGTCCTTTGAAAATTTTTGGACACAAGGGGTTTATGACTGTCCAGGAAGGGGTGTGCTCCACCTACCCATCTTATGGGTGGCCCCCGATTTTGCCCGTTATGCCACCACCCTTTCCTGGCACAAGGTTTTTTGTACCCCTCCAGCGCTCTCTCGTTGGGAGAGCCGTCCCAGCTCCCGACCTGTGTGGGACGGGTTTCCAAGACAGATTAATTTTAACACGGCCCCGGGTTTTTTGGGGATGTGATGCCACCCGAGGGGCCTTGGGGGAAAAAACCCCGCACCCTCCCCGCGGTTTTGAAGAGCGGGGCCGAGCCCGAGAGCCCCCGTCACCCCCAGGCATCCACCCCGCTCACCCAGTGACTTTCACAGAGTATAGCGGGCCCTTTGGGCCGTGCTTACTAGTCCCCTGTGTCGGTGGTCAGATGGACTTTTCCGGGCCCCAGATGCAACAACGCGCTTGAAATTTTTTGATGACACGTGGCTGGCCAGGGCAGGGAGTTTTTTTGGCAAAGAAATGCCTGCTCGGATCTGGTATTGGGGGCACAAGGGCCATGACGTGGCGGAACCATCTGTGGCCACCAGCGGAAAAAAGGGAACATTTAAAGTCCAAAAGCCCGGGAATGCCGCATTTAGGTTTGGGTTTGGGGTGGTTTGGTTTAAAATGTTTTTTTCTCTCCCAAACCCGGAAGACAGAACTGGGGGTGTAGACTGGGCCCCGTCGGGGGCGGTCGTTTAAACTGGCGGAAGAGAAGGGGAGGATGGGTCTCTGGTGGGCTGGTGGTATCGGGCGACGGTGGAGGCTGAAGCGGAGGCGTCCCTGATCATGAATCTGAGAGAATGGGGGGAGCTGAGGAACGCTTGGTGTTGGGGAGGAGGAGGGGGAGGGGGAGAATAGAGTGTGACATGGTTGGAGGCCCGGTGTCGGTCTGGCCTTTTTTGGCCAAGTGTTCCTCCATTTCAAAATCATCATTGCTGCATGTGACTAGACATTTTGGTGGTTTAAACACCCAAGAGTCTTGCCTTACTTTTCGTTTACAGCAAAGGGGGCGTATGACATCGCTGGGGAAAAGAGGCTTGCTTTAAAGAAGCCCAGGTTGGAGGTCTGGGCCCTTTTTTACACGATAAACAGGAGCTGGGTTTCCGCTGACCGTGGTGGGGGAAAACATATCAGCGGACTTTGCGACCGCCCCCCTCCCTTTTTTTAAGCGGGACCCGTACGACACTACCCCATTGTCTTCCTCTCGTCATGATGAAGGGGTCGCAAAAAATTCTGCTGAAAAGACCCCGTTGGGTCCCCAATGTCGTCTCATCATCATCACATCAACACAGGGGACTTTTCGTCCTGACTTCTGCACCAGGGTGGGGCCTACAAGCAAGAGGGACTGCAAGGCGTTTTGATGCCTGGGGTTTTTGCCGATTGAATGGTTCTTTCTCCTCTGACGGGATAGTAACTGGGGGGTCAGAGCAGGAAAATCATCCTCTTTGGGCCCCTTGATCTTTTAAAATGCCTTCTGCCCCAACCCCATTTTGTCATCAAAAGGTCTTCAGAAAAAAGGATTTATCAAGTGGTGGGTACACGAGTTGACATTTGGGGTGCTCATGTTGGACAGATTGTGATGCTGATGCGACTTTGTGGCCGTGACTGGGGGGACGGGAGGTAAGACTGCTGGTGAGGTTTTCATTAACCCCTGAAGAACAGATTGGCGCGGTTCTTATTGGAATTCACAGGGCCCCGACCCAGCGATGACAGGGTGCGGGCCTGCAACTGACGATCCCCTGACATGGTGCTGTCGCCAAACTGGGGGAGCACTTTCTCTCACCTCTATCTCCCCTTCCTACCCCTTTGTGCTTACCACCTGAATTTCCTCCCTGTTCGAAATAAAAAAATTTGAGAAGGTATGGAAGTTTTGGAAATCTCTTATTAAAGACGGGGAAATCACAGCTATTCTCAAAAACCCTAAAATAAAACAAAAAAATTGTGGATTCAAATTTAACTGCAAAGTAGATCAAAAAAGCTTGCTGACCAAAAAAAAAAAAAAAACCTGTCTGAAAAAAGTTATGGGATAAAAAAGGATTTTTTGGCACCCACAATTCCCTGTGGTGCTACTAAATTGCTGTATTCAAATTTAAATGCAAAGTAATCTATCAACAAAATTGACTGACCAAAAGTGAAAAAAAAAATGTATCTGAAATGTTACTGATAAAAAAAGGTATTTTTTGAACGTATCAATACACCTGTGGTGACTACTAAAATTTCTGTTTCAAATTTAACTACAAAAGTGTTATGAAAAAAGCATGACTGACCAAAAGTGAAAAAAACACCTGTCTGAAATGTTTACGGGATAATATAAAGGTATTTTTTGGCACCTTCAATTCACTGTGGTGGGCTACTAATTTTGTTTCAAATTTAACTTCAAAGTGCTCTATGAACAAAGCATGACTGACAAAAGTAAAAAAAAACCTGTCTGAAATGTATGGATATTAAAAAGGGTTTTTTTGGGACCTATCAGTACCCTGTGGTGACTACAAAGTTTCTGGATTCAAATTTAACTGCAAGGTGGGGTCTATCAACACGGCTGGCCTGCGCCAAATTTAAAAAAAACACGTATCTGAAACGTATACTGATAATAAAATGTATTTTTTGGCACCTATCAACCTGTGGTGACTACAAAGTTGCTGGATTCAATTTAACTGCAAAGTAGATCTAACAACAAAACTTGACAAACCAAAAGTGAAAAAAAAACGTATCTGAAATGTATTTGGATAATAAAAGGTATTTTTGGCACCTTTCAATTAATCTGTGGTGACTACAAAATTGCTGTGTTCACATTTAAGTGCAAGGTGCCTCAATGAACAAAGCTGTAGTGCGCCAAAGTGAAAAAACACGTATCTGTAATGTATTCGAATAATAAAAGGTATTTTTGGCATCTTTCAATTCACCTGTGGTGACTATAAAATTGCTGTAGTCCCACCAGTGACTTTACAGTGGTAGATGCTCCTTTAAAATTCTCTACCTAACTACATAAAATCTTCAAATCTCTGATCTAACTAAATTGTAAGGATCACAGCTAACAATAGAGCTTTCTCTGTGAAGAAATAGAGTAATGTCGCTGAGCTGTTTGCTGAGCTGTTTGGACAGAGGCAGAGTGCACGTCCTACTGCTCTGAGATGCTGACAGACACTGATCATGAACAGGAAGGGCTGTTCTATGTAAAACGAGGTCATTTGATTTTTCCAGCCAATTGCAACCATACACATCCCAGTCATGACGTCGCACACACATCACACCCTGCTCTATTCTGTAAGCTGATTTGCTGGCCGCCAAAATGACAGGAAGCGCCGAAAATGGCGCGATATTAATAGATTATGCACAGATTTTAACCTAAATTATCGCGTGATCTAAAAAATCCGATCACCGTAAATACCGTGCCAATTTCAACTTTGTCGATAATAATCGCTCAACACTAATGTTAGGGGTTATTTTACTTCTGTGATGGATCAGTGCTGTATTCACAGTCATGTGATGTGACCTGAGCTGGTATCTGACCACTATGTGATCTGTATATGGTGGTGCTGTAGGTTATACTTGAGCTGGTGCCTGACCTCTATGTGATCTCTATATGGCGGTGTTTTAGGTTATACCTGAGCTGGTGTCTGACCACTGTGTGGTCTCTATGTGGCGGTGCTGTAGGTTATACATGAGCTGGTGTCTGACCACTATGTGATCTCTATATAGCGGTGTTGTAGGTTATACCTGAACTGGTGTCTGACCACTCTGTGGTCTCTATATAGAGGTGTTGTAGGTTATACCTGAGCTGGTGTCTGACCACTATGTGGTCTCTATTTGGCGGTGTTGTAGGTTATACCTGTGCTGGTGTTTGACCTCTATGTGGTCTCTATATGGCAGTGTTGTAGGGTATTCCTGAGTTGGTGTCTGATCTCTATGTGGTCTCTATATGGCGTTGTTGTAGGTTATACTTGAGCTGGTGTCTGACCACTATGTGGTCTCTATATGGCGGTGTTGTAGGTCATACCTGAGCTGGTGTCAGACCACTATGTGATCTCTATATGGCGGTGTTATAGGTTATACCTGAGCTGGTGTCTGACCACTCACTATGTGGTCCCTATATGGCTGTGTTGTACAGTAGGTTATACCTGAGCTGGTGTCTGACCACTATATAATCTCTATATGGCGGTGTTTCAGGTTACATTGGAGCCTGTGTAGTGGCAGCATAGACTTGTCCCTGATTGTCAAGGGAGTGCATACCTGTCCCTGACTCTGTAATGAGGGATTTCTCTGCGCCACTTTTTGTTTTTTGTTTGTTGTTTATTTTACAAAGTTGCGAGGTGCGTGACCAGGGGAAATTTTGTAAGTGGATATTGTATGTGGGCTGGCGTGAGTTTTGTGCCAGGGCTGGTTTTTGTTCCCAGTTTGGCCCTGGACACCTTACATCTGTTTAAACTAGGTTTCACTCTGGTATACTGTATGCTCTTTTTACCAGACACAAAAGCCTGGTATACTACATGCCCAACACATACAGGGTGATATGTATAAAAACTGGTGCAGACCAGACAGTCGAACTTCTCAGTAGGTTAGTGTAGCATTCATCAGTATACATGAAAGTGTCTTACAGCACTTTAGAAATGTGTCCTGCTGTGAGACAAAAATGTGCATCAAAACAGGCTCCAAAATGCGTCTTGTCAGTTTGAATTTTGCATGGATTAGTACTACATTTGTGCACCACATTCTGTTGAGACACATTCATATGTGTCTAATCTTATGAATGTGGCTCGACATGCCCTCTAAGAATTGACAAAACATTTTTGCACATATCAAGGCTAAAAGCTAGTACAGACCTGGTCATACATGTCCTCAAAGTGTATACTGTCATGTACACTGCCGTAAAATATACGAAATGTAATGCAAAAGAGAATGTTTATCTCTCTCCAATCTATTCTTACAAAATTCTTAAACCTTAAAAGTTCTAAATCAACATTACCTTTGCGAGAATGGGGGAGCATTTTATCAATGCCCATAATTTTGAGACAATCATCGGAGCCCCCATGCATACTTCACAGTGTGGTCGGCGCACCATAGCCCTCCGTGATATCGGAGCCATATGCTCCTAGATGTCTTGGTTCTTTGGCCTCGTATAACAGTAACCGGTAAGTAATGTGCATTGGTAGCCGGCTGTTGTTTTTTTTTTTTTTTTACTAAAACTTTTATAGGTGATTAATGTTTGCTCTTGGTTTGTTTTTCTTTTCTTAGCTTTATTCTCAGTTACTGGCTATTTTCAGTCCCCTGATGACGCCACAAGTAAGGTAGAAACATGTTGGGACATTGTTAACTGAGATTTTGTATTGTACTCACCAGTATAGGGTATAATAGGGGCTTTGCATAGTAGGGCTAGGTTCCTGTACAGGGTCGCTCTTTATTGGAGCGGGTGCCCTATTTTTGCTAGGTAGGGACCTATGGTAGACATGTAGGATTGTAATAGGGACAGTGATATTGTTCCAATACCATATACCTACTGTTTTATGTGCACTTTTGATTATGTGTTTTGGGTCATTGCTTGCTCTATAAAAGATTTTTTAATCTTA